>CAIGRO010273030.1:0-15714 GCA_903798355.1 Fraxinus baroniana | reverse complement strand
ACTTTTGGACAGATTGCTGAGATAGTGAGTAAGGGATCATCACGTAAGTTACTTGTCACACTAATATATTCTTAATATCTACCTTCGTCATCGTTCTTTTTCGACTTTTTTAACAAGAGGAGATTCAGGAACTTATTCAAATCGAAAGAACAGTTGACTTTATATCTGGAGTCTAGATCTACTGTCTTCATCTCTATATTCCCTTAGATGTTCAAAAAATTCTTATCTAGTTACCCTTTACTTTTTATTTCGTCGCATTTCAAAGAAAAAAAAATTAACGATTAACTTTATGCAGTATTGACATTTTCTTTTAGCACTAATGACATGTTCGATAACAAGGACTCATACTACACAAGATAAATTATTAAAGAAGAAGAAGAGTTAAAAATCTTTTCGAATATACCATATAGAACTTCCTCTGACACTGTTAGTGTTACTAGACCGAATAGTGAAAACTACCATTAATAAGATTTTAGCTTCTTTATTTTTCTTTTAGACTCACCATATTATTTGATCCATCATAACAAACAAGCTATAACTATACGTTTATATATTGTGCCTAGTTGCAAGATTGTACGTTATTGAACTATTAGCATGCGTGCAAAGTGTTTATAAATGGTTTCATTTATAAATAAACAAAAAGAGTGGTGGATATAAGTGACTAGAATTTATGGATCTCTCAAAATACGTGGTTGAAGATGATTTGAATTATAAACATGAGCCAAACATAAGCTATATATTTTGACACACACAAGATGCACGTGCCATTCTCGTACATTTAGAGCATCTCCAGTGTATTTTATAGATTACAATCTACGTAGTAGATAAATAGACAGACTTTGAGACGATATTGATATCTAATAAATAGACAATCAATTTCAAAATTGATCTCCAATAAATTCCATGGATCACTATCTAGGTCACTTTAATTTCCTTAAAAAAAAATAAAATCCCGTCCATATATGAATAAGAAATATTAAATTTTGTTGTCTATTTTTTTGTTTGTCAAGACTCAAGCAGCCTAATGGAATCCTTGTGAGATTGCATGGGAGAGTATTTCACCGTCTATTTTTACTTTCGTTACAAATTTTTAGAACAATGTATTATCCAATACTTAAACATCGAGTTAGACTATTTTCCAAAGTGATATATTCCATTATTGATTGTTGAACACAGGGGCGGATCGAGAGCATTTGTGTTGTGGGTCATTTTGGAGTAAAAAATGAGAATTAAAAAAAAAATGTTAGTTTAAAAAAAAAAACTCAAAAAAAAAAAATATTTGTGGGGTCATTTTGGGGTAAAAAATGAGAATTCAAACAAAAAAATCTTAGTTTAAAAAAATAAAAATAAAAATAAAAAAAATTGTGGGGTCACTTGACCCCACATGACCCCATGTGGGCCCTTGGTTGAACATCATCTTAAAGAATAATCCCGTGAGCAGGCTCCATTTTAATTTTAATACATTTTTTCTTTCTTTTTTTCAATCACACATTCTTCAATAAACTATATTTTTCCTTCTTTTTTAATCACGCATTCTCCAAAAAAATTACTATTCCAAAATACAATTTTCTCAAAACCTCGTTAAAATGTACCCCAAACTCTTCATTTAAGATGATTTATGTGGTTGTGACATTGCAGCTTGTGCAGAAAGTGGGACGAAATATGCACTGCTTCTTCTGACTGGTTTTGCATGCTTATACTCTTGTTTCTATCGATCTAAACTGAGGGGGCAATATGACTTGGAAGAATCACCCTGTGTGGATTGCCTTGTGCATTTTTGCTGTGAAACATGTGCACTTTGTCAAGAATACAGAGAGCTTCATAGTCGTGGATTTGATATGGGAATAGGTATGAAATTCCTTCTTTTTTTTCTCTTTTTTATCTCCCATCAAAATATATTATGTTTTTACAGTCGAAATATTTTAAACTTAATCGTTTAAAACTTACTCATTTACTTATAAGTAAATGTACCTACTTATATCTATGTTTGGTTGATGAAATTGAAGGTTGGGAAGCCAACATGGATAGGCAACAGCGCGGAGTTACAGTAGCTCCAATTATAACTTCTGGAATGAGAAGATGAATCAGTCCTTGGATTAATTTCAAATAATTGCAATTTTTTTCCTTTTCCTTTTCCTTGTCCCAGTCTTTGTATATGAAGTCTGAACCCTATTGAATTATTATTTATTGTTTTGGAATAATGCTTCACCTTGTGTTCTTTAGTACCTACCACTTTTTTTAGTTTGAGATATAGCATAGAATTTATTTTTATTTTTTTCAACAAATAAATACAGTGAAAAGATAATTTACAATGTTAAAAGCTATATACTCCTACCCAATTTTATGTATGTATAACACAAGAGAAAGAAAGAATCACCTATTTCATCTCTACACTCAATCAACCAATAATTCCCCAGAACCGAATATACAAGTCAAAAAAAGTTTCCGAGTACGATCATCTTCCAATTACTCGTCATCCTCTGAATCTGCGAATTGTCGGTAGATGTCGATATGAGCATTTTTTAAGAAGAAAAAAAAAGTGACGAAATTGATAAAACTTAGCAACTACAAAAGGATTTCTTCAGGAGGGAAAAAGTTACGACCAGATAAACTTTTTCTTAATGATGAAATGAATAAATTTTAGTTGTTGTCTTTTTTTTCAATGTGTTACCAAATGCCAAAAATAAGCAGATTTCCCATCCACTTGCACACAAGCAACCTCACATCCTAATAGGTATTTTACTTATTTTGACAGCAAGTAAACCAACAAAAATAAATGTTGAAATAAAAATATAGATACATACCTGATCTTATATCTTCTCCAACTTTTCCTCTATTCTTGAGCTGTCTTGAGATCATCGCGGATATGAGAATCCACCAGTAAATGTGGAAAACAAACAAGGTCAATAACATTGTGTTGAAGACATAGTACAATGTCATGTCATATGGCTCCAACAGGTTCAAGCATTCACACAAGTAGTAGCTGTGAATGGCAACAAGGAAAATCGATTAGATGAAAAGAGATTAAATATGATATTTGTGAAATAAGAATTAAATGGAGCCAACCTTGAGGACCGTATAACCCAAAATGGAAAGAACACGAGCCTTAGTACAAGCCATGACATAGCAAATAATCCGAAGCACAAGCTAGCTCCAAGCTCTTTCTCAGAATATTTAAAAACTTTAGCAGCTTCCAGAAATACATCACTCGCATCATGCAGCGCAAGAACAACTGCTCCTATCCGAAAGAACCTATGTAAAATGATACTTCACTATGTTGTGTAAATATATCTTTAACTGCATTTATTATCGTTCGACTTGAGTGGGAGCATGAATTATGGTGGTAAGATACCAAGAAGTCGGATAACTCATATGACGCCCTTAACAGTAATCTCTTTTGGTAAGTGATTTAGGTGGTAGGATGAAAACAAAGCTATTTAATCAGAATTTGAGAGGAAAAATAAAGAAAGAATATAGTTTAGTCCTAAATTCCAGTTAATTTTTCGCAGACAGAAAATCATAGCTTATAGTCCCTACCTGTGAGGGGTCTTTAACACTCCATTCAATGTCCAGAGGCAAAATTGTACAGGACCGAATTGATTAAAGCAATTAAAATACCTCAACAAATATAGTGGAGAGTTCGAATCAAGTAATAAAACAAATATCTCTAAAAGTTAGCAACAGAGTTTAATATTTCTCATCCCTTTGGCTGGTGAAGCCCACAAAAATTTATGAATTTGCTCTTAGCAGTACTTTGCCTGATGATCTTCAGCATTAGACCATTAGCAAGGGCAATGCGATGTAATCAAAGAAAGGAAATATAAATGAGATGTAATATAACAAATCATTAGGAAAATGATGAAGCTTGAAACCAATACCTAGATAGCCAATACTAAGCTAAACTTTTTTATTTTGTATTTCATATTTATCCATGAATATATAACGCATAAACTCCATATATACTAAAAGGTATGTGATACTTACTTTGAGCACTGTTGTACCCTCGAAGGCCAGTAATTTACACGTACAAAGCATATACACATACATTATAGCACATGCCAACATATAATATACAATATACACAAAGGGAGAAAGAAGGAGAAATGCGCAATATATTTCAATGACAAAGATGAGTGTCAGTTCATACTTCTTCATGTTTTTATAAAATATTGAAATCTTCCTTTCATTTCTCAGGAAATCTGAACAAGTGTTATCCAGTTGGCTTGGATTTTGACAAGAAATATAATACAAAGAAAGAGGTTGAACGACTTCTCAATTATCAAAACAGAGGACCAACAAACTGTAATGACTACTATATTTATCAAGAGTACCAAGGATCTTACGCAGTTCTATGAAATTCAACGAACTATGTAAAAGACAGCTATATTGATTTTTAAAAATTGTACCAAGTATTTTAATTCTAAAGCTGAAATAGGAATGAGACACTGACATAGGAGTCTAGAACAAGGCTCAAATCTGAACCAAGAAGGAGAATTGGCTTCTGCGAGCCAATCTCAAAGATGAAGAATAACAGAATGATTGGGAGCAAACATAGCTCAACGGGTTTCGGTATATTTTATAGTTCATCAAGTATTAAAGGAAAAGTGCAATAACAAATATGTAATAAAACCCAACGAACCATCTAACTGTCTTAACAGGCCACGAGTGCACTGAGGCTGTGATCCGCATCAGACACTTTGATAATTGACTATCAGAGAAATGAATATTCTGTTCTATAAATGCTAAGAACTGTGCAGTTAAAACCACGCCAATTTGCTCCCTTTCTCACAACTTTCTTTTTGCACTTAGAAGTGAAAGATTATATTGAGAAGGACAAACATTTTCCTATAATACTTCTATAAAAACACTTCAATGCGCTTCCCTTATCCACGATAGCATATTGTGAAAAATGGGCATATGTGCACTGATCCATGGGAAAGCAATAAAGCACGCATAATATATGTGCACATTCTTTTTAAGGGGGTTATTCTATAAGAAATGTGATCCCAATCACCCTGAGAATCTCTTACACAATAAATATAAAAGAATGTAAACTCATGCAATATTTATAACTGCACCTTATCTTATTTCGAGTTGCATTCTTATCATAAGTACCTCAACAATTTTTAAGTAGCAGATGAAGCAGAAAGTACCTTGTAATATATGAGTACCCAATAAGGATAACAGTGATTACGTGATGAGACATCATTACAGAGAAATCCTTTCGCCGTGTTTCCCAGATAAGGAGGGCAGCAATGCTATAGACGTAGAAACCACATTGACACATATAAATGAACTTTAAAGGACGCCTGAAATAAACAATTCAGAGGATAATTTTAGACATACAGAACTATAACAATTCATGAGGATGCATTGAAGGCATACAAAATTGAAGTTTTGCAGCCTTTCAGGCATGTAAGTGAAACGAATGAGTACAGGTATATTCCCAATAAAGTATTTAACAAACACTGGAATAATCTCTTTAACACAACATTTATATAATCAGTCAACAACAGAACCAAGATATCCCACAACCCATCCTAACTTTTATTGTGCATAATGCATCAATTATCCACACATCATTCTAGCAAATCAACAGTTCAGACAAAATATTAGTGCACCTCATTGTTTTGTAGGGCGTAGGCACATAACACAGATTTCAAGGGAGACCAAACACCATGTGCCAGCCTTTACCTATGGAAGGGACGACGGAATTTCAGAGCTCAAAGGGAAGGAAAAATGTTTTCAGACCTACAAAGATATGTAAAAAGAATATATATACACGAGTATGAACCCCAGATTGCCAAGTGTCCATACCTACCACCCGGTAAGGGAAAAGAAGGGGAAAATCTGACATGGCAAGCAATTGGACAAGATCCTGTGTTCTCTATCATTTAGATTGCAGAGAATGTGAAAATTCTAAGACTTTGACTCTCATCAAATTAATGCTCAATTTACAAGTAATGCTTTCAAACTGAACCTCACATAGCTAGTCCGTATTTCTCTAAGACAAGCGATTCAACAAGGAAATCCTTGTATATATTATTAGGATAATACTGAACAAATGTATTACTTACTTCAGTTCTTGATTAGGCCAGCCTCTGAAGTACTCCTTTATATCTCTGAACCATGGCTCGTGGTAAGTAACTCTTAAAATGCAAAATTCAACAGAAGCATAGTATGTAAGCTTCCACATAGACTCAGAAATTTTCTCAATCTTTGCTCTTGTGGCCTCATTAATTTTTGGCAGATTGGTTCTACAACGCAGCAAACAGACAGCTAGCCTCTAGAGTAGAAGCAAACAATTAGGCGAGGAAAGATTTAATCAAAGAAAAAAAAAAACTCTGCAGACCAAATTTGTTGTCATAATCTTTTGTCTTTACACTTCTCATTGGTTTCTTTTACGTCACCAGAGCATTGGAACAAGCCATTTGGAGAAGCTATGGCATTGAAAAGGCCCCAACATGCAGGGGCAGACCCAAACATTTTGTGTTGTGGGGTCAAAAATTAAAGTGTAATTTTTGGGAAAAAAAATATAATATTAATGAAAATAAATTAATATACATTTTGATACTTTGAAAATGTTTTATAATTATATTATTATCAATATTGTTAAATGGATTTTGCTACTTGTATAGTTTCGTTTACCATTTCCAGATATTGAGGTGATGGCAAGTAAATCAAATTGAATGTAGGAAGTAAATGAATTGAAATAAAATTCACATTTAATCTATGAAGTAAATGAAATTTAAATTTGATGCAAAAGCAATTTGAAAGTAAATCAAATTACATTTAATCCCTAACGATCCTAAAATATTTGACATCATATTTCATGTAAAATTTCCTAATAAAATGATTTAAGTTATGTTAAAAATTTATCGTGCAAAAATAATAAACGTTAATGAAGCAATTGAATTTTTTTTTTTAAAAAAAAGATGAGATAGACGTCTTTTTTAAGAGATACGTTTGACGCATATTTAATTATTTTTTATATCCATTTGGACCATGCAATATGACTATGGTAAAGTTCTCGAAACGTGCTTCTAGATGACGTAGACGATTTGTGGATTCGAATAGTATACAATCGTCGACGAATTTTGAAAGTTAGCATATTGTCGAAATTATCGAAATATTAGTTTAGAACGGCCTACTTCGATACGTTGTAACTTTTACTACGAATGGTCGTTTCGCACGCCATTAACGAGCGAAAATACTAGGCCATGAGCACTTCGATTTCTTTTGGCATCCCATAATAAGTGCAACAAAGTAGGTCGTAAAGCCGTCTAAACAACTATTTCTTTGGGAAAAAAAAATTGTGGGATCATTTGACCCTTACATGACCCCATGTGGGTCCACCCCTGCCCACATGGCTTAGCTTTTTACTCTTATCTTTAAAAGTAATTCAATTGGTGAGATTGTTTCTTTTTACCTATTATGACCATTTGATGTCCTATTGTTGGCTTGTTGATCTCTCATCTCTGGTATAGATCACAAAGGCCATATCTATATATCCTAATAGTTTACAGGAAGTTTTGTTAGAACTTAAACCCCATGGTTTTTTACTTCACTAATTTCTCTTATTCTGGTGGTTTTGCAGTTGTTTCATTTGCATTTTTTTTTTCTACACTAGATTAACTATTCTAGTTGGATTGTGATTATTTGATATCCTATTTTCTTGATACAGAGATTATTCTCTTTTATACTGAGTCTTGCACTGTGTTCTTGACATTTTATTGGTAGACCTTGACCATAAGTTCTGCACTCCATAGGGCTGCATGCTTCCCATTCTTATCTTTTATATTCGTAGGTCATTATTCATCCAAAACACAAACCAAGAAAAAGCCATAAACACACAAATTTGTGAGATAATTTGCCTCACTTCTCTTATTCTTTCCTCCAAACAAATCGTGTGCATTGTTATTAAAATCACTATCTCACAAATCAATAGGTTCATCAAGTGCGCATCAGGTTATGACTGAAAAATCTCAGCAAGCTCTCTATTATTGCCCACTTAATCTCAAAAGAACTTATGGCATGTTTTGTAGATTGGATGAGATGGAATTGATCAATATTGACTAAGAAAAAAAAAACTGCAGTTATTTAACAATATAGGATAAAATGCACTTGCACTAATCAAACAGATGCTATTACAATAAGAATTTTGAGATAACTATACAATAACTGATATATGCCAAAGAAGATAGCGAGAAACTTACACGAAAGATGAATTTATCAAGGAAGAATCTGGCAGCAACGAAACCAAAAGCAAAGTATAATGCGATAATAAAATGTGAAAAGCTTGCGACGTCATTTTGGGTCCAGATCGAGTCCATGACAATATTTGAAACAGAAATTCATCAATCAACTAATCATTACAGATTTACTTTCAATATTTAATCAGAAACCTCTCCCCAAAAACGAAAACATCGAAAAATAATCAAACAAACAAAAATAATCCATTGAAAAAAATACCATATTTTACAGCGCCAAATCGAGGGAGTAGCGTGGGAGGCGGAGATCTTGTGAATGGGGTTGGAATCAGTGATTCATGGCCGAAATTATGGGGGCGAGTCCTAACAGAATACAGGCTGGTAACTGGTGGCATGCATCTGGGATAAGTTTACAATAATTGTATTTTTCTCCTCGAAGCTTTTGATAATTACACGAATCCCACTAAGCTTTTTAATTACGACAATGTTTTAAAATGGGAAGAATACATAAAGGTTTTAAAATTTAAGAAACTTATAAAAAACTTCAAAAAATCAGGTGGTCACATTTGTAACAATCTGATAACAGGTCAATGTCACAAATGTCATAGTCACAAAGACCCAAATTGTAATCACAATTACAAATTTAATCGCAATCACACATTTTTTACGTCACATATTTCCTTTGTCGTGTCCCACCGCTTGTCGACACCATCTGTGGCCCAAAATCTTATCTCCTCCAAAACACATGACATTGTCCCATAATAACACCGCATGCTCGAGTATCTGTGGCCCAAAATCTTTTCTCCCCAAAAACACATGACATTGCCCCATAATAACACCGCATGCTCGAGCAGTTCGGCTCTGATACCAACTTTCACGGATCGTAGGTTTGGCTCCCGAGGTTCAACGCCTCGAGGTCTCCATCCACTCATTCTTAGGCCGGCAAGCCCGAACAACTAACATACACACATGCTATGATTAGGATTTTAATGGAGAATACCTGTATATAATCATGTATCATTAGTGCGCTATTTGGTAAAATAGGCCTCGAGCCTAGCTGTTAGCGTCATTGCCGTATCGAATGGGAGGATAAGCATTCTCACTGTGTGACATTCTCTCCCATTCGAATTTGTTTACGTCTTCGTAGTGAGAAGTGAGTTTCGCATCAACACGCATCCATCTCTTTGAAAGGATAACAACGACACCACTCTCTATGGAAAGGCCTTCACAAACCTGTAGTAACTTGTATTTACCGCCTTCGACACCAACCTTCNTTCGTAGTGAGAAGTGAGTTTCGCATCAACACGCATCCATCTCTTTGAAAGGATAACAACGACACCACTCTCTATGGAAAGGCCTTCACAAACCTGTAGTAACTTGTATTTACCGCCTTCGACACCAACCTTCACCCTCTGCCCCTCTGAGCATTGGTTCCTCGGGTGGACGACCTCCAAACCGCAGCACCTAACGCACATCGAATTGTGCCCTGCAATGTGCGCTCCTCAAAAACTCCTTGAAAGGCACACATGCAATTGCGCAACGCGACCCTTTTCATCCTTCTTGCCCACAGCTTCCTTCGTCGTGTCTCGCCAGCTTTCCGACACAATTCGTGGCCTAAAATCTTTTCTCCGTAAGAACACACGACATTGTCCCATAACAACACCGCATGCTCGACCGGTCCGGCTCTGATATCAACATTCACGGATCGCAGGTTTGGCTCTCGAGGTTCAACGCCTCAAGGTCGCCTTCCTATCATTTTTAGACTGGCCCGAACAACTGACATACACGCATGCTATGAGTAGAATTTTAAGGGATAATACCTGCATATGATCATATATCATTAGTGAGCTATTTGATAAAATAGGCCTCGAGCCTAGCTGTTATCGTCATTGCCGTGCCGAATGGGGGGATAAGCATTCTCACTGCGTGACACTTGGTCTTTACTCGACCTTATAGCCACAATTGCCCCCATCTCTCATCTTACCCTTCTGTTTATCCTTTTTCTTGGGGCAATCCCTTACAAAGTGTCCAAACTTACCACAATTGTAACACCGCTTACCACTGGATTTGCCCCAACTCTTATCCTTCTTCTTACCTCTCTTATCACTCGAGTCACTACTCGAATCACTATTGTCTTGAGCTATACCTAAATTCATCTGCTTAAATTTCATTCCACTCCTCACATATGTAACTCACTACTCCTCATATCCTCTTTTTCAACCTTAATTTCCATCTCTTCACTTCTAAGAGAATCAACAACAATCTCAGATGTTAGGTATCCCTACCATACTTAATCGCATTCTTAACCTCTCTATATGAATTAAGCATAGAATTTAACAAATTGATGGCCTTATAAATTTCAAACACATTCTCATCATAATTAATGATATTATGAACAAATGTGTTAAAAATATTCAGATTGTCATCAAGATCATTTGAATGATCCATTTTAAAATCGAAAATTCTTTCAAACAAGTACAACTTATTAGGAGTAAACTTAAACAAATATAAATCTTTCAAATTTTTTTCAAAATTATTTTGTGGTATCAAGTTTATTAATTTTTCTCAAAACAGTGTCAGATAAGTGTAAATGAGACTTGCGTGCTCATTTTGATACTTTAATTTTGTTTTTGTATTTGAAACAATGTTATTAATGCACATAAAGTTTGTAATAGATATCTATTGTGGTTATTAAAGTTTGGATCTTGAATGACTTATAGTAAGTTCATTCATAAAGTAAAGTACTTTTTAGAGGTGATCGTACTTGTAACACACGGAATGAAATGTTTGATTTAATACAAGACCGCCATGATTCAACTATTGTGAATTTCTATTTGAGTGGATTATTGGCAGTTTCAGCATATGACCATATTAAGTACCCAATTTAAGGTTAATCATTGAACATATAGACCAAGTGGGAGAATGTAAATTGTTTGTGGCCCAAATGATCAATATAAAGTTAAATTAATTTAAATTTTAAATGGTGGGTTAATTAATTGCCTAGATAACTTTCCATATGGTTGTTGTGGAAGTTATTGCACGAGAAAATTACCCACTTTCAGGATGGATGGAAGTTGTTTGGTGGTTGTCTATTTATTGATACCAAAAGGTCCCTAGCCAAACTCGAGAAAAATCCTTATAGAAGTTGTGTTTATTCCATCAAAAGTTATATGGATTATTAAGTAGGTATTGTCTAAAAGACGTTTGGTGCTTTGATGACTTATTTCTATTGCAAATTTTTTTCAATTAAATCTTGGATAGCATCATTGGAGGTACATAGTTTATGTCTTACATTATAGCCCTTCGAATTCTCGCTGGACTACTCCAAATCTATTACTGTCTTTTAAGTTTGTGAAGCTAGCTTAGAGCATGTGTTGGGTACTTGCTTATTTTACTTATAAGCAAGGAGAGAAAAAAAAGGATCCTCACATTCTTCTCTCTCTCTCTCTCTCTCTCTCTCTCTCTCTCTCTCTCTCTCCTTATAAGTAAAATAAGCAAGTATCCAAACATTCTCTTAATGTAGTCTCTGACTCAAACCATTAGGTCGTGTGATGAGGTGGTAATTATTGTGCTCATTCGTAGACTCCACATCAAGTACAGACTGTATGCCTAACCAATGGTATGAGTAATCAATTTTGAGGAAGTTCGCTTTTTAGTTTTTAAAAAGGCTAAATAGGAATATGAAACATTATGCTTCCAAGAAGCAACATAAGATACTTTCAGGCATAAGCCTCGTTGTAAACCTATAAAAAAATGCAGGAAGAAAATTATACAGTATGCAATTATTCTTATATAAGAACCACAAACCATCTAAAAAATCTATAATAAATTGACAAAATAATAATAACGTATCTAAACCTCTTCAAAAATAAATGTGTGCCAAACATGAAACTGAATATGAATTTTGCTTTAACTTTAAACTATAAAAAGTCCAAAGGAAAACAAAAACACCGAGACAAGAACGAGTAATATATACATGTAAGTTGACACCACACCAATCATATATCTCTGAAAAGTTACAATGTCATTTGTAATTTAGTCCCTAAATTTTGGATTTCGCCCTTTTTTCACAATTTTTGCTTTCTTTTATCTAATTCTTCATCAAATATCGAGTTTTACCTACAAAATGCAATACAACAAGAGTTAGGTAGTATTTTATTAAAAAAAAAAAGGGTAAATTATCACCATTTAAGATCTCGAATGAGTGTACAAAGTACACTTATCAGATCCTCAAACTTGAATTTTTGTTTGTCCTACAAACAAAACTATAACTAAACTTCACAACAAACACACAATCATGCAAGAATATTTATCTAGCTAACCTAATGATATTGATTTAAATGAACCAAGAGTTTCAGAAAAAAAAAGGTATGTTAGTGATACCAGTCAATATGGACTCATTAAGATGACCCTTAATGATATTGATTTAAATTGTTGCTGTCTTTGTGTGTTGCTGCAGGCAGAGTTTGTGGAGATGCATAAAAATTGAGTACTAGTTTCTGTTTTCTAATAAAAGTACTTGTGTAGTATCTTTAATTATGTACTTTTTTGTTAGATAAAAAGGCAGAAGACCATTGTTCATAATGTTACTAAAATATTGTTGGGTGAGAATAAGTCTGTACAAACTGTCACCATACTAGGTCAATTTTCGAAGGAGGAAAAATATTTTTGTGTAGAATTGGTCGATCATTGAGGTTTATCATTCTGCTTGGCTTACTCTGTCATATTTGTTCACAGATTTTGAAGATGGCGAATACGCCACGGGGTGGTAAAAGACCGCTTGAGGACTCTGACGGGACCTTGGTAGAATTCAACTATAAACTTAACCCTTTTCTAGTGAATAGAATTGGTATTATCGTCTGATTAAGATCTCATCCTACACATGGTAGTCGGTAGCTTTTTGTAATTACAGAACCAATGATGTAGAATAAGATTTCGGTTTGTTTTCTAATCTGATCTTTAGGGATGAATAGGTTAGTATGGCCTGCCAGTTCATCTGTGTATGGGGCAGGGATGTTGACTGCGTCCTTAATCAGCAATGGTGGTCTGGCATTTAGCTGGCATCTTTCATGGCGTACTAGGGAATGTTAAAGTGCAGAGATTTAGCCAATTGAACCAGTCTTGGCTTTCTGGCATTTATATTGTTTTAATCAATTCTTATTAAAACAGCATTTTATAAATGTCAGGTAATATATAGACCAACTGACCAACAAATCTTTTCGGAGGAAACTCAAAGCTAGGGCTGGGCTTTAAAAACCCAACCCGAAAAAACCGACCCGACCCGACCTAAACGGGTCGGGTTGGGTCGGTTTAGATTTAAATTCGGGTCAGGTCGAGTGAAATAATTTTAAAATGATTGTGGGTCGGGTCGGGTTTGGCCCCAAAACCGACCCGACCCAATGAAACCCTATTATTCATTCCCAAACCATATTATTGCAGTTTTGTTCCCTTCATAAATCAGAGCCTCCACTTCCCACCTCTGTTCCCTTCGTTTAATACCAGTAAGGATATTTGGATCTTTAATACCAGTTTATAGTACCAAGAACGCTTGACAAGGCGCTGAGAGTACCACTCGAGATCAGATGCCACGTGCCCCGTGAACAGAGAAATCAATCCAACGGCGAAAAGCATCAGTCCGCACACCACCGTCCACGACACCGCCACCGTCGGCCGCCATTTCCAGCCCAGAAAACAATTATAAAAATGCAGCTTCTGTGACTGCTGCTTTGCGGTCTTCACTTCAAGCATTTGATGTAGGTGTGTAGCCTTTATGCATCTTGATGGAATTGATGGATTTTTTGAAGTGAAGTAGGTTTCTTAGGCTTGGTTTCTTTTGGACTTGGCAGATTAGTCGGTGGAACCGACCCGACCCGATTCGGCTTGGGTCGGTTTAGGATAGGAGCGGGTCGGGTCGGTTTGGGAAATAGTTCAAAACCGATATTTATCGGGTCGGGTCGGTTTTGGGCCAAACCCGACCCTACCCGACCCATTGCCCACCCCTACTCAAAGCGCACATAGATAATAAAAAATAAATAAACTCACTCATCTTTTATTTTCCGAAAAATGTTTGTTGTACATAATTATTAACACAACAATGAAGTATCAAAATATAAGTGAGAAAGTTTTTTTATTAGATTTTGATCTAATTAAATTTCGTTACATTATCTGTTGGTAAATCATTTTGTAAGTTTTACACATGTAACGCAATCTTTTTTCTTCATCCATAAATATGATCGTCAATTAAATGTATACTCTTACCTAATTATCGAATCTCAGACGAGTATAAAATACATGCACAAAAGGTTAGAGGAAAATTTTAAAGATTTATTGGTTTATGTGATTTTATATATTCTGATAGTTTAGTTTTTTCAACTTTAATGAAAAAATTAAATATTAAAAATTAAATTGGGTGGTATAGAGTCAACTAGATATTATCTAATTATTGAAATTTTGATAATATATGTCCGATCAGGTCCATGTAGTAGCTATATAAAATATTTAAATTTAATTGTAATTATTATAAAAGCTTTGGGTTAAATTGTAATTATAATAAAATTTTGTATTTAATTGTAATTGCTATGAAAGTTGTAAACTTAATTATAATTGTAATTGAAGTTCTAGTACTACACATGTAGTTAAATATAAACTAATTGGATTTAAAGTTTAATAAAAACTCTTATTTGAATTTCAATTAAGATTCTATTTGAAATTGGATTTTTTTTGTGTAAGAATTGAAATTATTTTATTTTTATAAATAGAGATTAAATGGAACATAGACATATATTATAATAATTCAATAGTGTTCAAATAAGAAAGAAAATAGAGAGAAATGATCATTTTTATCGGTTCAATCCAAGAATTAGTTTTTGATTTAATTAAAAGAAAGTGTACATCCAATAGTGTAATCTCGACTTTGAAAAATATTGTAGAAGATTTGGAACAATATATATTTTATTTTTGGATAATTCTATTTTTGCATTGCAATAATTAAGTCATCCTACTTCGATTTGTTTGTAAATTTAACCATTGCCTGCAAATTACGTTAATTGGAATGACTATGTACAAAATAACTAAATTCGTTTGCAATTCGAAATTAAGGACTTGATAGTATGGTTGGGCCCATAAATCGAAAATTGCAAAATCGACCCAACCTAACCCAACCCGCAACGAGTCGAGTTGGATCGATTTAAAATAAAAACGGGTTGGATCGAGTTTTTAATTAGTATAAAATTATTTGGGTCAGATTGGGCTTGGATTTAAACCCATTTAAACCGACCGAACCCTATTTAAAAACCCTATCCCTTCTTCAAAACCACGCCTCTGAATCCACAGACTACAGTGGCCTCCGCCTCAGCCTCAGCCTCCGCCTCAGCCTCAGCCTCAGCCTCTCACTCTCTTCTCTCGCTTCTGAATCCACAGTCGCCTCCTCCTCGTCTGCTTCAAAGTCGCCTCCTCCTCCTTCAAAGTCGCCTTTGCCTCTCACTCTCTTCTCTCGCCTCCGAGG
>CAIGRO010272949.1:0-13248 GCA_903798355.1 Fraxinus baroniana | reverse complement strand
TATGACCATATTTTTCTTAGTTAAATGAGTTGTCAACTAGTCATCCACTCGATTACGTGTAGATATTGAGATTGTTGAAAAAAAGGCTTACCCAAAACTGATGGGGATGAGGGAGGGAGTGAGGGGTTGATTGAAGACGGGAATGGGCATGATTGGATAGTGGATGGAAGAAGATATGTGTTTATTTTTTTCGTTTCCTTTTCCTATAGCTCTTTCTATTAATATCTTGAGTAAAATTTCACTCTCAAGTCATAAACCATTTAAGATTTCACTTNGCTTACCCAAAACTGATGGGGATGAGGGAGGGAGTGAGGGGTTGATTGAAGACGGGAATGGGCATGATTGGATAGTGGATGGAAGAAGATATGTGTTTATTTTTTTCGTTTCCTTTTCCTATAGCTCTTTCTATTAATATCTTGAGTAAAATTTCACTCTCAAGTCATAAACCATTTAAGATTTCACTTTGGTTTCTAAACTTAATTTGAATGATATTTCACTTCAGGGCTTGGATTTTTTCATGAGACGCCTATAAACTACATTTTAAAAAAAAAAAAAATCCATCCCCCATAACTTTCTTGTCTCCCATTTAAAAAGTTAGTGTATTTAACGACAGTGCACGGTGTGACTTAATTTTAAAAAAAAAAGGTCATATGTTGGGGGAGAAAAAGCAAGTGATATACTTTGCTAGCTACAAGTTTAGCTACTTGAGTGTTTTTTAACCCTATTTCAAATACCTTCCTGCAGTTTATGAATTTCTGGATGGCTTCACAATCCTAATAGTTTTGAAAAGTTAGCAAAACCCAAGTGGTTGTGACAACCCTAAGTTTAAATGTCTTAAAAGTAACAAGAGATGTATCATATAATCAGAAAGTACTTTTGAAATCAAATCAGAAGTATTTAAACCAGCAACTTATAACTTCAAAAGAAACTGCCAATTGTCATGCAGAGTTGGGACAATTAATTTATGAATCAAAAGAAGAAAACAGAGAATTCACCAGAATATAGTATAGGTTATAATTTTTTGTTAGCTTGTTTCATGCTGTAAAAGAAATAGTGAACGAACAGTGTTCCATATATAGAGCTAGTTTTTTAAGAGAAATAAAAGTACTCTTCCACTTTTTTTTATCAATATTTTGCTAAGAATACAAAACTAGCTTTCGTAGACAATCCAGATTCCTTACATCAAGCCAGAGTTGCATAAGAAGAAGTGAAGAACCAAACACTGTCAAGAAATGAATGGTCGAAATGTCCTTCGAATCAAAGAGAGTTTATCAAGACAACTTGAATTGGTCGTTCAAAATGAAAGGCCAATAAATAAGGACATTCAAGGAAACCAATTTAGTTCACGTATATCCCTTGAGTTGGGACAGGCAATTGAAAATAAAGCTAGCAGGCAGATTTCGGACAATTAGGCGATGAATGCATGGTTCAAACAAAAGGAAAAAAATAAAATAAAGGTACACAACAGTTTGTATTTGCCAATTTATACCTCAATTTTTGCAAAATGGTCATTCATGGGGAGCAAAAAATCTTCCCGAATCCTAAAAAAGCAATACAAAAATGAAAATAAGGGGTTTTATCAGAAGTTAAAATACGAAAAAAATTGTATACAGTGTATTTGCATGATATGAGTGGAGGAGAGAGATAGGGAGAGAGAGTAATGAACCTTGTATAAACAATCATAACCATAGGAACTTCAAAACAGTAAAAGCTATTCTTATAATTAAAATTCAGATCACTCACCAGATGTTTATTTTTAAGCAAAATGACTACTGTATTAGAGTTCTTGATTTTTAGATCTAGGGTTTCTTGACAGTAGCACTCTTGCCACATTTTCATGTAGTCCTGACCTAAGATAATTAACCTAATTTCTAACAGTTTCTTCTTCCATATTCTGGTGTTCGAATCAATTAATTACATCTTGAATCTGGAAACCTATGGGATTATTTAACTATCTGTTTAATTAATTAGTTGTAAATTTCTTGATATCTTGAAAGTGAATTTCCGGCAACCCGTGCAATTCGACCTGTTACACTTGAGGGTGGCCCGGGATAGAAAGACCCATTAACTAATAGTAACAATTTGCCAAAAAAAAAAAGAAGTATAAATGCAAGTGTTTGTTCACGATCAAAGAATTATTATGTTAAAATTAATTACCATTTCGATCTCCTTAGGGGGTCCAAAATTAGTGGACTGCCTTGGATTCTTCAGCTCATCATGCACCAGCTTGATTGGATTGATTTTCTTCTTCTTTTTCTTCTTATACGGAATCCCTCTAGCCTTAGCTTGACACTCCTTCACTTCGCGTAGAAAAACACGAATTGCTCCGTTGCCAAACGGATTATTCTCCGGTGATCCACCGTGTTCTTCATATGCAGCTCTTAGCCTTCCTATAAGTGCATCTAGGCTTCCCCAAGCTTGTCTAAGAGGACAAGTACAGGGTGCAGGAGGATCAGGTTGTCCGAAAAAGACACAACCGTGTAAGTGAACCTTAGTCTTCCCAAACTGATCGAGGTATCGAAGAAATTCAAGTACATGGTTGCTATTGCACTGTGAAAGTGAGACTGGAGGTCTCTGATTCTTTAAGTACTGTCCAAAAGTGTTCCAGTCTCTCCGCTTTTGAGACTCATATCTGCTCAGAACCACCGGTTGCTTCTGATCACCGACAGATCGCGTCGATCCTTCTGCATAATTCTCCATGGCTGTTGAGGCGTTTTTCTGTACTACAACCGAAGAATTCATGTGTATATTTGGCAAGATATGACTTGTAAAGAAAAGGGGAGAAACCTGAATGAAAATGGAAATGATGCAGTGGAGAAAGAGGAAGATCACATCTTCATTCTATTGATGAAACATGATAGGGCCCCTTAAGAGGTGCTTTTTTCCGTCTTTTCTTCTCTCTCGTACATTAATTTTCAACCTCCCCTTTTTTTTTTTCTAAAAAATGCAACAAGCATTATTGCTTTTTTAATTGGAGACTCAAATAGATATGCAAACAATAAACAATAATCTATATGTTTTATTTTAAACAATTAATCTTGTTAAGATGAATATTTTAAATTCTCATTATTTGCCTTTACATGATTTGTGGATTTTTTCATTTACTTGCCCTATAAGATGGTTATTCGAATTGATCATTGAGTTTAACAAATTATGATTCCACGCTAAGCCCATGTTTGGTTTAATTAGAAAAGTTGGTTAAATTTAAGTCAAAATCAACAATTAATTTAACAACATATTACATGAAACTCACAACTTTTTAATTACACGTTTCATCAATTTTTATCTAAATATATTAAAAAATGATTTTAAATTAAACCAAACAAGGACAAACACTTCGATATCCATTTAAAAGGTCAATCTTGTTAAGAATAATCCATACCATTCATATTTATTATTGTTTACATCTCTATTTGATGTGGATTTATCCATTTAATCGTAACAATTACAAAGCATTAATCTTGTCAAACCACTATTTATTAGATACATACCCCGTGACTCGAGAATTAGTGCAACAAGTCTGAGTTCACAGGTCAGTATATATCATGTTTGACTAATCATATAAAAGATTTATTTTATAACCTTGGTATTTTTATTTCTCCAGAGATTTATGGATATGGGAATGGCTGCTGCAGAGCTAGGTTAATGATGTTGAAATAAGATATAAAAAATCAATTTACATTTACACCAAAGTTTAAATTTTTAGATGAAGTATTTCAATGTGATAGTAAAGTAGGCAAATGTTATGCATTTACGAATCACCTCTGAAATTTCATGTAATAGGTCTTCGATGAGAAAAATAAATGTCGAGTTCATGTTAGAATTTTTAAACCAAACACATCCGAAGCTTAACTATTGGAGAGTATATACCATAATTTATATAAATTTAGTCTCCATCCTTTGACGGGCAGTCCAAACTTAGTTTTTGTATTGAGTGATGACGAGACCTAAATTTAACACCTCGATATTCTCTGTTACGATATTAAACTATCAGGTTGATCTAAAAACTTAGGATGTAACACACGTACTAATTTAAATCTATTCTTCGATAAGAGAATGTGTCGAAGATATAATATTAACTTTGAAACGAATTGATCTGATATTGTAGAAGTTAATTTTCATTATCTAGATCTCCAATTAAATTGCTAGACTTAAAAGTTTCTCTTTCTTTTATAAATAAAAATAAATAATCAGTGATAAATTACTCGTCTCTTAGTCAATCAATTGAAATCATTCAAATCAGATATGATTTTGAAATATTTTGTTTTTTAGCTTTTTAAAATATTCATAAATTTAGCCTATCATCACTATACATGAAGATTACTTACACTGATATAGAATTATATGCCCCCACCCACCCCCAATAGATAATTAGTGCCGTTGATGTCTTTGTCTTACAATTAATCAAAACTTACATGAATAAGCTAAAAAACTGTGGAAAATCAGAGGCACCTCTGTGACTCCTGTTTGAAAATTTTAAGCAAAAAGACATTTTTGTGAATACACACACTGTATAGTATACATGTGTATATAATGACAAATATGCATGCATGAATATGATTACTCAAACATGTCTGCCTTTGGCATCATGAAAATTAAGGTACTGTGGAATTTCTTATACACAATGTAACAAGAATATTGATTTTCACCTCTTCTGCAACTATCAAAATAAATGCAAAGACTATTCCTTCTGTCTTTTTTGAAGAATTTACGGACTTGGTTATGGTGGACCCCAGAAGATTATTTGCTTGTCAGAAAAGTTAATATATTCAACTAATCTTGTTTAATTTGCCCTTCCGTACCATTCATAAATTGGTTTATAAATTCAGTCGAACATTAATTTCAGTAGGGGATTTATAGTTAGTATCTATTATTATTCAAACATATCGTGATATTCGCTACCATGCTTCTTAATATTCGAAATTATAAATCATTTATAAATTTATCACACGGAGGGTTATTTTTGTATTCATTTTAATATATATATATATATATACACACACATGTTTATATTCATTTTAATTATTACAGAAGTAGAATTAGAGCTTCTCCAATATTCTCTTATATATTAGCTGTTTCCCCCTATTTTAGAGAGTCAAAACCTCTTTTTTGAGGTGATAAATACACTATTTATATCTTTTAAAAAAATAAAAGAATGAGTGGATTTGACTCCAAATATAGAAAGCCAAATTTGCTAACTATAAAATAAAGAGTGAATTTGCACATTTTTCTATTCATTTCTTTGATTTCTACAAAATAAAAACGAGGGAAGTGATAAATAAAAAAGAGAGAAATTAGAAAATGATAAACAATACTCTCTACGTCCTATTTATATAGGCTTACTTTATTGTCTCAATTATATAGTTTGTTTTCTTTAGTAAGAATGTTTTGTTTTGTTCGTTTACTAATATACTCTTATTTCTTTGCTACTTCCAATAATAATTTACTACTAGTTATTGATAAGTAAATGAGGGTAAACTAGGAAAGTTTTTGACAAAGATTATTTTTTCAATAACATTAAATAAGGTTTCTTAACCGTGTGAAAAACAAAATAAGCATGTATAAATGAGACGGAGGGAATAATTATTTATGGGAAAAAGTAAAAATATTGAATGAACGAATATAGAGTCTTATTGGAGTTGAGTAAAATGTTTGGCTCTTTATTTATAAAAATGATTTAAGATGCTCTTTAATATATAAAGAAACTAATAGAGATGCTCTTAGTGTAGTTCTTTGCTTCTTTCCCTCAACATTCTTGCTCTAAGTTGTTAAATTCCTTAAAAATGTTAAAAAAGCAAAATTTAAAAATGTGTTTTCTACATAGGTACAAAGCAACGATCTTATACAATTCTTGCTTCTATGTAGACACCAAAATCCAGTCTAACAATTCATTGAAAATATTTTGAGCAATATGTTATTGGATGTAGAAATTTATGATTTTTATTCACCGTCCGCAATAAAGATAGCGGTTGTAAGTGATGATGTCAGGGTAGATGCACCAACACCAAGAGGGATTATTGAAGATGCTTTTGATTACATTCATGATAACTGTGAGGAGGATATAGACTTTCCTATAATAGATTCATGGAATCAAGTAGCGAGTACATAAGTAACCATGAGCCGAAGAGACACATGACACATAATGACGAGGAGTATGACTAAAGCACATGAAACATAATTCTTTAACTTTTATATTGTACTCCTCTTTCTCGAACAGAATAGGTTTATTCTTATTGCACATATATTTAGAAGTTCCGGTCAAGTCCCACGTAAATCTTTATTGTTTTATTTTCTCTAACAAGCCACCTAAAATGATTTAACTTAAAAAATTATCATTGCTACTATAATTTATGATAATTAATTTTGTACACATATCATGACTTCCCAAATTAGTATATATCAGATAAGAGTGATTAAACGATGGAATATGAATGAATCAGATTCACAAAAAGGGTTGAAAAAACTCAACCCTGCAAAAGAGGAGCCATAGGATTTTGTAGAAAAAGATGGACATTCTCTTTGGGGATGGGTCCAGCCATTATCAAATGTCTCTTATGCATCCTTTCGTTACTTGTTAGGGTTCAAACTTATTTCTTGGCTGTTTGGTATATTTTATCTTGACTTAGTTATTGTGCACAAATGGACTTCTAGTGTGGGATGGACCATTTACAACTCTAACTAAACCCCATGGTTTTTCTTGTTTCGAAAACTATGGTTTGAAATTTTATTTTCCAACCTCAGTTGAGCAAAACTTGTTTCTTCTACTTGCATACTGATTTGGCAAAATATATGGAGGGAACAAGAATCCACTTGTGGAAAAGTTAAAATCTAAAAAAAGTTGAACGTTATCACAGTACTTTATAAACTTATTTGCCTGTGAAGATCCTTTCTGTCGGATAAATTCCAAAATGGGTTTTACAGAGTAAGTTATTTAAGGCCTCCCATTTAGAGGCAAGCAGGGCATGTTTGGGTCAGATTAAAATCTGATTTTAATTTAAGTTAAAGTCAAACAATTAATATTAACCACATCTTTTCATGGGTCACACATATTTTCAACCACACATTTCAAACACTTCTATCACAATCACTAAAAATCTGATTTTAATCCACGCCAAACACCCTCGCAATGTGGATAGTCGAGATGGCACTACGGGCCATTTATCAGGATAAAATAATATGTTATTTGAGTAATAAAAGTTTCGCGTTTAGCCCCTGTTTGGCCCACATTATTTTTTCATACTCATTCTTCTACTCATTTTCAATCACACATTCTTCAATAAAATAATATTTTCCATCACATCAATAACTTTTCCTTCTGCCCCTGTTTGGCCCACATTATTTTTTCATTCTCATTCTTCTACTCATTTTCAATCACACATTCTTCAATAAAATAATATTTTCCATCACATCAATAACTTTTCCTTCTTTTTCAACCACATATTCATCATCACATCACTTCAAGAAAATGTATTCTTTCATTTTAATATGCACCAAACACACTCGTCTAGCTCAAATATTTTGAAATTTGTGTATTTTTTGGACTTTGATTAAAAAGTGAATTTCATCTATTCCTATACGTATGTATTAGGACATGCTGAAGAAATACTTTGTAGAAAAAGAGGTTCGCGAGTACTCCTAATTTACGTTCTTGTTATTATATGTTATAACAACATATAAACACTTAATTATGAAGATGAATAGTATGACTAGTGCAAATAAAATATAGTTCTTTTAATCCTTACATTGTACTCCCCGTCTCCAAACGAAGTAAATATTTTTTTCACCTCTAGATAGAGCTCCCTCCTAATTTTGTACTATTTATTTATTTATAAAACATGTCAAATAGTTGTTAAATAAAGCTATCTCTTCAAAATAAAAGTAAAAATATAAGCACTTAATTATATTTTATGAGAAAATGGAGATGTGTCAAAGATTTGAGGGTAGTTGTTGACGTCGGGTGGAATAACGATTATTCTGTAAGCTGCTTTCAACAAATATTTAACAGAGAAGAACACGAGCAAATCGAGAGAAAGCAAGAAAATTTCTTTATTATTTATCCAACATGCACAAGTAACCCACAAGCCGGGGTTATATAGCTAATAAAATCATAATTATCGAAATTTTACCAAAAACAGCAAAATCTCAATATTCATACCAAAATGAAATATGTAATAAAAGAAATAATACCCCAAAACTTTGGCTTAAATCAAGTTCATAATCTATGTTAAAAAGGCAAATGAAATATTACCCAAAAAGGAAAAAAAATAACTAAATTGGGGATTCAAAAGGGAAAACAACGGGTTTACCCTCAAAACCAATGCACACCGAGCGAAGCTGTGTAATCACGACGTGAACGTCGAAAAGAGCTTTTCGAATTGGGGTCATGAGCGTCATTCTGATAACCGTAACCAAAGTTATGACCAAAATATTGAAACGTGTAAAAAAAGGCCACAATTAGAAAAGATCGTCGATTACTTGTCATTTTTGTGTTGATCCGTCAACTCATGGTACCTCAGCATCATCAACGAACTATCGAACAATTCGACATTATCTGACTCCGATCCTCCTGCATCAATTGTTCCCAAATTTGTGACTTCAACATGAATATGAAAGTCACATTAGTTTCCTAACCAATAACAAATGGGGAGTATCTTTTCCTAGACAAATGAAATTCATTCCATGCAGATATCAATATGAGATCTTAGCGGGCCATTGTCCTTAAAGAATTTCGATGTGACCAATCACTACACACGTGGGTTGTAGGACCATGTGTTTCTTTCTTTTTAAAAAAAATAGAGATGTCTCGAGTAATTATTAATTCTTACGAGGACATCACAATTTATAGAAACCCACAGTCTTCGTGAAAGGGTGTATTAATGAAGAAGTGCACGAATATCTACTTGCTGGAATTCATGAAAATTGGCAATTGCTTTGCTATTCTAACAAATATCAGCATAAGTAATTTCATCTTTTGAATCACAAAATAAAGACTCAAAAGACCTAATTATAATTTGTTAAGAATTGGAGACGAGGTTATATGTCACAATATGAAGTAGCTTTCACAACATTAGAAGAACACAAAAAAATTGGTAGAGAAAATAAGAATTCACTATAATATGAAAAAAAATACAAAAATATCGTATTTACAATATTGTCTAACGTATCAAACTTGTAATGAAGATAACAATCTGTGGTCAGAACAGGTGAAGCTTGAGCGCCAGTCTAGCGATGAGCTAGCGACACGTTGGCAGTGAGCGAGCGCAGGCTCCTTGCTTTGAGTGCTCAAGTGGGAGCTTGGAGTGCAGGGAGCGGTATAAACGCCGAAATCATTCTTTGGTACATATTTTGACCTCTTCAAGGCCTACTTCAACTAGTCCACCAAAGCCCAATCGAATTTGGGTCAAATTTCCACCTTGAATCAAATTCAAATACAATGAACAGACTTTAGAGATATTCCACTACAAGACATAAAACTGAATTCTTCAACAAAACGTTGAACAAATTCTCTATCTCTTCAACAAAATCTAACTAGGATAAACACAATAACTGAATGTCAATTGAATCCAAGCACTACTCAACAAAATTACATCGGGTACCAAATTTGTTCCAGTTATCGCAACAAGCAACAAAATCACAAATAATTCGGTAATCGTCAAACAGGGCAAAAGCACGTCATGTAACAAAATCAACACTACAAACTGTTTTTGTAGAGGTTCTTTACTGGAATCAATACCTTCAATCACATTTAAAGCATAAGCAACTAAATCAACTTTTCGGGCCAACTTGTGGCTTGGTGGGGCCGAGCCCCATCTTAGGGAGGCGGCTCGAACCGGCCCAGTCCGGCCCGTGAGCCTAAAAAATAAAAAATAAAAACTTGTTTGTCACTTTTTTTTTTTAATTTTAGCTGTAATTTTTTTTATATGTTTATATTTAGCCATTAAATATCTCAATTGTGGCCTTTCTCATACCAACTATCTTATAAGGTTTATTATTACCCATTAACACAACAATTTTTGAAACCGCTTCATATGTTGAAAATAAATCTTGATTGGGACACATGAAAATATGTAAGTTGTATCAAGAATCCGATCCTTGTCAAGTTTGGATTCCCCATAAAAAATAACCAAAAGTTTTCCATCATTGTAGCAATTTTCTACAATGTCGGCTTTACTTGAAGTTTTTGGTTGACTTTCCTTCTGTTTTGCTGCCAATTTTTCCCTATTCTGTAACTTATAGCAATAATACTTTATAGACTCCTTCTTGCAATAGTTACAAATTTTATTACTAAAGTTAGATTTCGAACTTCCCCTCTCATATACGTCTTCAATGGTGACAGTATCACGATTATATAATATCGTGTCTCTAAACAACATATATGAAGTTGGTAACGAACGTAACAAAATTAATCTCAAATCCTCTTCATCATATTTAACCTCCAAGATTTTCAAATTAGCAACAATTTCTTTTAAAAACAACTAGGTTATCTACTAGTAATGTCATACGATGAGAATAAAAATGCTGTTTCAAATATAATTTGTTGATTAGACTCTTGGTCATGCATGATTGCTCCAACTTCAACTATAATGTAGTTGCATATTTCTCCTTCATAACGTCTTAAAGAATATGATTTGAAAGATGAAGATTAATACGTGATAGGGGCCTTTTGATCCTTACATCGTTTCTCCTCCATCAACCAATTTGAGGACATCTTATCAAATCTCAACAAAGTGTCATCCAAATCTATCTAAGCAAGAACTGTCGGCATCTTCACATATCCAATGAGAATCTAGTGTTGTGATCCAAAAGTAATATATTATACTTCTTGGTTGCCATCACAAGAACAGAACCTTAAACAAATCAAATCTTAAGGCCTGAGACCAATTGTTATGAATTGGGGACGAGGTTATATAACACAACATGAAGTAGCAGTCATAACACTAGAAAAATACAAGAAATTTGGTAGAAAAAATGAGAATTCACTATAATATGGAGAAAGAATACAAAAATATTGTGTTTACAATATTTCCTAGCTTATCGAACTTGTAATGAAGAACCAACTATATATAGGACTGTCAAATCTTAATTATAATGTTAAAGATGGAAAGAACATAAAAAATGCGTGGAATAAAGAAAACAATTTTTTTGTCGGAACACAACGACGCTCGAGTGGCAAGTTGACGGTGAGTGAGCGCCAGGCTCCCTGTTTTGAGCGTTCGAGCGGGAGCTTGGCATGCAGTTAGTGAAAAAACGCTGAAATAATTCCTTGGTCTACATTTTGATCTCTTCAATGCCCACCTCAACTAATCCATCGAAACCCAATCGAATCGGGATCAATCTTCAACATAATTGACGAAGTTCTTTTCAACTTCGTTGAATGGTTTGACTCTTCTTGTTACCCTTTTGTCATTTCCTAGTCACTCAATTGATTCTAAGACTAGTATAATTTTTATTTGCTTTCTTTCTTAGTGCAAAGCCATCGGAAGATGAAATTATTTTGCATATATCAAGTCACAAGAGAAACAAATCTTGAATTATTTACGTTGTTAGTTAGTTGCGCTGTCTCTTTCATTTTTACATTTTCTTCTTCTTTAATTTCCCGTGAGATTAGGCCGTATAGCTACTTGTCCCCCTCATTGTTTGGAAATTTTGCATATATATATATATCAGATCATTTCATTAATAAAACACGTCACGTAGAGTAATTTGTGGAAAAAGAAAAGTGCATTATTAGATCCCTCAAATGTTTTGACTTTTCTTGATAGCAAATAATGGGAAGCGTTAACATAGTTAGTGTTAAAACTCAGTTCAATTATATAGCTAGACGTGAGCAAACCAAAATAAATTACCATTTGACTGGCTCGATTGGTTCAATTAAGAAAGACGTGAGAGTCTTTGATCATGGAAAGTCCTCAATTTCTCTCTTAGTCGTCATCCTAGCTACTTAGGACTTCTATCACTAACACTTAGTATGTGCTCTGCATCCATCATGCTATTCAATTATATAATTAAACAACTGTGACTTCTTGGTATCTAAAATGAATCAAACATGTGACTTGAGCTTCAATGTGCAGTTAAATGATATTACTTGATACTCGATATAGACATTCTAGCAATTTTTGAAGTCAAACATATTAGGTTTATGTCAAAGCGCATATTAAGTATGGTTACAGGATATGCACAGATACAATGTTAATGACAGTTCAAAAGACTAGGTGTGAAAAGAAAAGGATAAAATCTTCACTGTCGTGAATCATATCTCTCGTAAAAAAAAGTGATTTGAATTAAAGCTAACAAACAAATATAGAAGCACGCGCACTTACTATCGTCAGTAGCAGCCACGGTGGGGACAGAAAAGACGATCGCTCCCACTCTCTTTCACCTAAAATGTCCTTCATTATACAATGTATGATGAGAAACCTCTATCCAAAAAACACGTTTAATTCGACATTTCTCAACTAATGTTCGTCCTTAATTACACACTATTGACCACTAATTGCAATTATAAACTAAAGGACCCGTCATTCCATGTGAACGTGGCCCCACGCTATTGTCCAATAGTCTCCTAGTGCACCACTTTAGTGAAGGCCCACTTTATTCATTGTGATTACACAGTGATTAATGTTAATAATTTAGACCACTTTCTTCAGGTGTAGTCTAAATTTTGCTGTAGATTATCGTAATATAAACGCTAAGCTTGCTTAATTAAACTGATTTATCTCTATAAATCTAAAATATGCAACTATTGTGATCTCTGGTAGTAAAAATCTTCATTACAATAATTTTGTAATAAAATTTCAAAATTAACGAAATTGTAAAAAATTTCAAAAATCGAGTGGTGTGTGACTATGACATTTGATAAATATTATGACCTATAAATTGAAATTAAAACATGTCATAATCATATACTACACAATTTATAGGTCACAGTCACATGCTAAATCGTGAATCACAATTTATATGTCGCGATCAATTTATTAGAAACATGTCACAGTTTACAGTTACATAAGTTATCTAATTGTGTGACTGTAGCTAGTTATCTTCCTTCGGATTGTTACAACGCTCGGATCGGTGTGCGATCACCTTTAGTGAAGTCAATTTGTGCATGAGTTTCTGGGCTAGTCTCTCTTAACCTTTTTGGTAGAGATCAATTGCTTGTACTGGAATGACTGGAATTAAGATCTATTATCTAAGCATCGAGCTTAATCTGTATAATGATTATCAATTGTGTTGAGAAATTGTCCTCCGAAG
>CAIGRO010272919.1:0-10714 GCA_903798355.1 Fraxinus baroniana | reverse complement strand
TAAATTTATTTGTCTCAATCTAATGAATGTGGGAAATAATATAAATTATCAAAAACTTAAAAAAAAAAAAAAATTAAACAGGGCGGTAAACGGGGCAAGAGCCCCAACCCGCCCCACCCTGCCTTAACGGGTAACGGGGCGGGGAATTTCCCAGCCCCATTGCCATCCCTAGTATAAGTTCAAAGGATCGGAGTTTAGTAGCGCTCGCACGGGAATTACACTCACGAAATTCGGATTTTAATTCCATGTATCTCCATATGTATGTTATGATTATCCGTATTTAAATATGAGATGAAATTCGTTATTACTCATTTACTAGATTTATATCTCATATGTATATGTTAAAATTTTTATAGGTAACTAAAAAAGTAGGTTCGGGGCGATTGGATGTGGATTGTGCTTGCGTGGGTGAAAAATGAAGAATAAACTACGTAGTTAAGGATTTTAATAATGTTCATTGTATTTTTCTTAAAACTAATTTTAAATTCTCGTATGTTAAAAAACATTTTCTTTTTTTCTTTTGATTATGAAAGTACTCTTTTATGGTACATGTTAAATGATTTCAAATGTAAAATTTGGGTTGTTACACATATAAGGTTATTATCTTGCTTAATTCTATGCATGATTCATTTAGAGAGGTTAAGAATGCAATTAAGATTGTAGGGACACCTTAAGAGTAAGAAGATAGAGATTGCCATAGATTCTCTTAAGAGTAAGGAGATGGAAACTAAGCCTGAAAAAGAGGATAAGAGAAATAGTGAGTTACATGTGATGAGAAGTAGAATGAAGTTTAAACGGATGAATTTGAGTAGAACTCATGACAGTCGTGACTCCAGTAATGAGGGTAATAAGAAAAATGCAAGGGGTGGGACATATTCGGTGGTAAGCAATGTTACTATTATGGTAGATCTGGACACTAAGAAGAAGGATAAGTAGAAGGGTAAGATGATAGGTGAAGTGAATGTGATCTTAATGAGGTTTATTGAGAGTAAACCTAGTTACTACATGTGCATCGGTGTGTAATCATTTCTGCATGTGTGTGATTGTTTAATTATGTTGCATGGTTAGCATTTTAATGTGTTTGATATGTGCATTTGTATGAATTTGAGAGCAATTTAATTACTTTGTATAATTGTTTGCATACATAGTGGGCTGGGATGCATTAGCAATGGGTTGTATGTTTTTTGTTAAGGTAGAGTATAGATGTCTCAGGGTACATTGGTGGTCTGTACCGAGAATGTGGAGTGTGACATTTGGATCACGAGTGTAGAGATGATTAAATGTTTGAATCATTTATATGTGAAGATCATGTACAAGTGGAGTGTGAGATAGGCACTTCTATCACTTTTATTAAGTATTCACATAGGTTGGAAGAAGTGATGTGATAGAGGATTATCCCACGAACTTAGGATCTATTGTGATTTACATGCATGAGTTGAGTGATCGGTCTAGTGAGCATGATGGGCAATGAGAGGAGATATGTATTCTCGAAGTGTGAGCAACATGGAATGGGATATGATAATCGTGTTGAGATCTTTTCGTGGGGTCATATATGCATTTGTTGCATGTGTTTTGACCGTTTGACTGATTAACTTAGTCTTAATATGTTGTTTTGTGTAAACGCATTTTGAAAAGACCTGTCAGTTATCCTATGTTATATACCTTCATCGCATAATTATTTGCTCTTGATTGTTTACTGTTATTATCTATTTTTACTTAAGTGTTTTTTACCTTAGCCTAGGTGAGAGTACGTGGAGCAGGTATGGTACGTGTTTCAAGTCCGACACGAGGTAAGGTCTGTAATTTCGGTTTTATTGGTTATCTTGATTATGCAAGTACTAATTGTGTGTTTTGATTGCTTATATGTTTATTGGGTATCAAGGTGGAGATTTGTTGTGTTTTGATACCCAAAAAATCCTAGGCAATGATGTTAAACAGTTTGGATTATATTTCATAGGCATCGACCACTGAGTGAAATAACTATCAAGATAATTAATTTATAGGCTCAACCCGAAAACAACTGGGCATTGAAAACAACTTAATTAGTTAATATTGCTCATGGCCACTATACTTTTTGGATTACCCTTTTAAAGTGTTGGCCTAATTATCTTTGTGTTGGTCCATTTGTTGGATAATATTGGCCCAAGTTGTGGTAACCTAAACTAACCTATATACATCCACTTCCACACCATTGCAAAACCGCATGTGTGCTTTGTGGTTTTTTTAATGAAAACTGTGGATGTATCGTTCCTTCTTCTTCGTGCCGTTGCCTCTATTGTTTTCTCTTTACCTTTGTGGCTTTGCAAACGCTACCATACTTGTGTTCCTTGTGGGCACATTAAAAGTGGCAACCAAAGTGATAGAAATAGTTGTGGTTGAAGTCGATTGATTGATTGTGATTTGATATTGGTAAGTTTACATTGGGCCGGATTCCACAAATTGAAAATCAATTCCGCTACAAACTCATATCTTTTTCAATAAATAGATCAGTGAATTTTGTAAGTCAATTTACTCTTTGATACAGAGCATAATGAGGAATTTATTAGATGGCAACATATTCCTCAAGTTCACGTTAATTAAGATGTTGTGTCTCGTATATATGAAGGATTGGAAAGAACCAACATTTAGAATGCAAGATTTGGATGTCGAGCCTATAACAAACAACTTCAACAATCTAGAAGTAATAGATGATAAGTGATAGATAAAATCATGCAACATTTAAATTTTAAAATTCTTGACATTGATGTAAATTGTTGATAGATGGGCAAGTATGAACCTATATGAAATATGCTTCAACTATAGTGATGCATCTTGTAGTAAAGTGCAGCTCTAAATTAAATAGTAAGAAATTTCATAATCAATGAAAAGGCTCAACTATTGATCATGTCGGGCCTAAGGTTTTCCTATCGTGTCGCCTAAGCTGGGGCCCCTTGACCCCTTGAAGGTGGGTCATGATGTCCGACTGATAGGCCCCCGATTAAATATACTTATTCTAGAAGAGTCAAGAAGAATGGAAAAGGAGGGGGGCAGTAACAAATTCAGTTAGACGTGCAGGTGAGGGTGAACAAAGTCTGTTTCAAGGGGTCTATAAATAGAATAAGAGTTTAGGTGATGAAGATGCTAAAAATTAGTGAGAAGAAATATCTTGAGGAGAGTTCCAGCCCTCTCTAATGGCTGCTTGTGTCTTTCATTTTGCAATTCCATTTCTATCCAATTAAATACAGAGTTCTTTCCTGTTTTTTTTACTCAGTGTTTGTTAGAATCAGCTGGACCCTATCAATCTGGTATCAGTGCACATAAAACCCACCAACAACCATGACTCTGGTAGAACGCATGGCAGAATTGGAACAAAAAGAAGAGACCCGTTACCAAGAACTTCAGGCAGGAATGGAGTCACTCCGATCAGAAGTCAAACTGTTGCAGGCTGGAATAGCGGAGATACTGAAGCGCGACAGGGATTCGCATGAAAAGGATCGGAACGAGAAGGAAGAAGCCACGGGGAAATCAACAATGGTGCTCGTTGATTCTAGGTTAAATCATTTACTACCCAACAGCAGCCAAACCAATGAAGGAGGACCAGGTGGTAACGGGCGAAGAGAGTTCCGCATACGATGTTTGGAGATGCCCGTTTTTTAAGGAGGCGATCCAGATGGTTGGGTGTTTCGGGTGGAGAGATACTTCAGTGTAAATCGGTTAACGGAGGAAGAAAAGTTAGAGGCGGCCACCATTTGTTTAGACGGCAAGGCACTAGCTTGGTACCAATGGGAGGAGAAGCGCAAGACTATGAAAAATTGGGAAGAAGTGAAGACCCAGTTGTTGCGACGATTTCGACCCTCACAAGAAGGTCCAATGTGCGCCCAATTTCTGTCCCTCCGACAGGGTTCTACGGTCAGGGAATATCGCCGGCGGTTTGAGACCTTAGCATCTCCCCTGACTGCGATTTCTGAAGAGGTAATGGAGTGTAATTTTCTTAATGGGCTCAAGCTAGAAATCAGGGCAGAGGTCCAATTGCTGAGGCCAGTGGGCCTAGATCAAATAATGGAGGTGGCCCAAATGGTTGAGGACAGAAACTCAATTACCCATCAAGCCTTTTGGAATGTTGGCCCTAACAAACCCAAAAGTATCCCCTATAGCAGTCCAAATCCTCCCCAACCCACAACTCACCAAAATAGAAACACGATACCTGTAAACCTTACCCCTCATCGCCCTCATTTCTCTCCCAAAAATCCCACAACATTCAAACACCACACGGATGCTGAAATTCAAGCCAAAAGGGAGAAGGGCTTATGCTACAGATGTGATGATAAGTTTACAATAGGCCACAAATGCTGGAATAAGGAGCTACAGGTCTTAGTGATCCGTAAGTTGGAGAAGAACGAAGCTCGAACTGAAGCGGTGGTGTCGAGCAAGTGGGACCCATGTGACGGCGAGGACGATGAGGTGTTAGATTCGGCCGGAGATGAAGCTGTGTGTCCGGATTAGCCAGTCGAGCTATCAATCAATTTCGTGGTAGGTCTCACAGCTCCGGGCACTATGAAATTGAAGGGAATGCTCGGTCCGAATGAGGTAGTGGTACTAGTGGATAGTAGGGCATCACACAATTTCATTTCAGTGGATTTGGTTCAACGGTTGGGTTTTCACTATCCGGCACAACGAGTTATGGAGTGGTCATGGGCACCGGCTTAACAGTAAGAGGGGAAGGTATATATCGATGGGTGTCCTTGAAGCTGCCGGGACTACTGGTAGAAGAGGACTTCTTACCCTTGGAATTGGGCAGCTCAGATGTTATCTTGGGAATACAGTGGCTAAGGACACTAGGTAAAATGCAAGTAGATTGGAAGACTCTGACCATGTCTTTCGACGTCGAAGGGACCAAGGTTACTCTGCAGGGGGATCCGAGTCTCAGCAAGATTCCTGTTTCATGGAAATCAATGTGGAAAGCTTTCAAGGAGCAAGGAGAGGGCCTCCTATTGGAGTTGGGAAATATGACCGTCAGCCCTGACTCCGCCTCACCCCCTCCATCGAAGATCATTTCTGGAGTTCTGGAGGAGTTCCAATCGGTCTTCGAACACCCCACACAGCTGCCTCAAAGAGGTCATGATCATGCAATCATTCTGAAGACTGGGGCAAAACCGATCAGCGTAAGACCCTACCGCTATCCACATTTCCAGAAAAACGAAATCGAACAATTAGTAAAGGAGATGTTGGCTGCAGGAATTATACAACATAGTACCAGCCCTTTTTCGAGCCCTGTACTCTTAGTAAAGAAGAAGGATGGTAGTTGGCGATTTTGTGTGGATTAACGAGCTTTAAACAAAGTTACCGTTCCAGATAAATTTCCCATCCCAGTAATTGATGAGTTACTAGATGAGCTGAAAGGGGCTACAGTGTTCTCGAAAATCGATCTTAAATTTGGATATCACCAGATTCGGGTAAGGGCTGAACTCACGAAGGCCATTATGAGTTTCTAGTCATGCCCTTCGGCTTGACTAACGCACTAGCCACCTTTCAATCATTAATGAATTCTATCTTCAGAGAGCAGCTTCGGAAGTATGTGTTGGTCTTCTTTGACGACATTCTTGTCTATAGTCGCACGGAGCGGACCATCGAGATCATTTGCAGAAAGTACTACAGATTCTATTGGAGAACCAGCTATTTGTGAACAAAAAGAAATGCTCATTTGGACAAAACAAGATAGAGTATCTCGGGCACATAATCTCGGCAAATGGGGTAGCGGCGGATGATTCCAAGTTGTCAGCTATGAGGGACTAGCCACAACCTAGGACATTAAAGGAACTAAGGGATTCCTGGGGTTAACCGGATATTACCGACGATTTGTGGAAGCATATGGGAAAATAGCTTGGCCGCTTACTCAACAACTAAAGAAAGATAGCTTCGGATGGAATGAAGCAGCAGAGGTTGCCTTCAGGAATTTGAAGGAAGCAATGACGAAAGTGCCAACTCTACCAAATTTTTCGAAGCCTTTCGTAATTGAGACTGATGCTTCGGGGCATGGGTTGGGGGCTGTCCTAATGCAGAATCAGAGGCCCATTGCCTATTTCAGTCAAGTTCTCCACCGAGAAGCCAGAATAAATCAATATATGAACGGGAGCTCATGGCTATTGTACTAGCTGTTCAAAAATGGAGGCATCACTTGCTAGGAAGACGATTTACAGTCAGGACAGATCAGAAGAGCCTTAAGTTCCTCCTTGAGCAACGCTTGGTAAATGTTGAGTATCAGAAATGGTTAACAAAGCTGTTAGGTTTTGACCTGGTTATCGAATACAAGCCGGGGCTGGAAAATAAAGTAGCAGATGCACTTTCACGAAAGGGGGCAGGGGTCTCCTTAATGGCTCTCAGCATACCATGTCCTTTGCAGCTGGAAGAGATGATAAAGGCCGTAGAGGGGAATCCCGATCTGAGCCGGATTATATCTGCCTTGAGGGCTGATCCCGCTTCTTGTCCAGGTTATACCCTTGTTAATAAGGTCCTGCTGTATAAGGATCGAATGGCCCTACCCAAGGATTCTCCGTTCAGATTATTGGCATTACAAGAAGACCATGATAGTAAGGTGGGCGGTCATGGGGGTTTCCTCAAGATATACAAAAGGGTGGCTGAGACTTTCCACTGGGTTGGTATGAAGAAAGATATCCGGGAGTATGTATCAGCATGTGAAGTATGTCAACAACAGAAATACTCCACCTTCGCCCCTGCAGGGTTACTACAGCCTCTTCCGGTACCGAAGAAAGTATGGGAGGATATTTCTATGGACTTTATAGAAGGATTACCGAGGTCAAAGGGCTTTGATTCCATTCTGGTAATAGTCGACCGCTTAAGTAAATACGGCCACTTTATCGGCTTAAAACACCCATTCACTGCACCTTTAGTAGCTACAGTATTTATAAAAGAGGTGGTTCGTCTGCATGGGATTCCTAAATCAATCATATCTGATAGGAATAAGGTTTTTGTGAGCAAATTTTAGAGTGAGCTGTTTCGTCTATAGGGAACCAAACTGAGACTCAGTTCAGCCTATCATCCACAAACCGATGGCCAAACGGAAGTGGTGAATAGAGGGATCGAGACCTACCTACGCTGTTTCACTTCAGTCAGACCGAAGGAATGGTTCCGCTTCCTTCCTTGGGCAGAGCTGTCTTACAATACTTCCTTTCGTGTTTCTGCACAACTAACGCCCTTCCGTATAGTCTATGGAAGGGACCCTCCTCCCCTGTTGCGTTTTGAAAAAGGGAGTACAGCTTTTTCATCTCTGGACCAGCAATTGGCAGAACGGGATCAGCTTTTGGACGAGCTCAAGTTACACCTAGCTCGAGCACAACAGCAAATGAAGAACTCAGCTAATAAACACTGCAGGGCAGTGGAATTCTCAGCAGGAGACATGGTTTATCTGAAAATGCGTCCCTACCGTCGCAGATCCCTAGCGCGTCGCATCAACAAGAAACTTGCTCCACGATACTACGAGCCATTTAAGGTCATAGCTAAAGTACGGAAGGTAGCTTATCGGCTGGAGCTGCCGCCCGAGACACAAATCCATCCGGTGTTCCATGTATCGCAATTGCGCAAGGCCGTAGGAGAACATCATCTGTCTGTGAACCTGCCTATTAGTTTGGGAGCAGACTGGGAACTACGGGTTGAACCAGAGGCTGTGCTGGGAATCAGGACTGCTGCTCAGGAAACATTTGATGGTTGGGAGGTGCTGATTCAGTGGAAAAGTTTGCCCCCGCTTGAAGCTACTTGGGAGCCTTTCAAACTCATTCATCATCAGTTTCCTTGCTTCCACCTTGAGGACAAGGTGGCTGAATTCGTGGGGGTAGTTGATAGGCCCCCGATTAAATATACTTATTCTAGAAGAGTCAAGAAGAATGGAGAAGGAGGGGGGCAGTAACAAATTCAGTTAGACGTGTAGGTGAGGGTGAACAAAGTCTGTTTCAAAGGGTCTATAAATAGAATAAGAGTTTAGGTGATGAGGATGCTAAAAATTAGTGAGAAGAAATATCTTGAGGAGAGTTACAGCCCTCTCTAATGGCTGCTTGTGTCTTTCATTTTGCAATTCCATTTCTATCCAATTAAATAAAGAGTTCTTTCCTCTTTTTTTTTTACTCAGTGTTTGTTAGAATCAGCTGGACCCTATCACCGACCTGACCCATCTTACACCTATATACTAGTGCAATAAATATTTAAAGTTGTATACTAATTGGTTATTTGACTATGAGATAATCATATTACAACTGTTTGAATCTCCAGATCCCCCCTTCTTCTGTTTTGAAAATTAAGTAATTTAGACCCTTAAGATAAAGATTGTAACCAATCAATATTTTGACTCCAGATTGCATTTTGATTTTCAAGATTTTTTTTGTGTTTAGCTACAGATTAAAATTGAATGATCTAAGAAACACTACATGTTTATAACAATATCAAAAGAATAATTCTTCATTACCAGAAGAATTCTTCACAGGGGCCTTACAGGCCCCTCACTGTAGCAGGGCCACACCCAATGTATTAAAAAAAAAAAAAAAAATTGTACCCCCATGTGTGTAACCTGGCAGGGGCATGTGAAACAGGCAACTGTAAGTGTAGCCTCTCTCATATCAAAAGGAAAGAGAGCAATCAATAACTTCTGGAAATGTGCTTTTTCGTTATTTGTTTTATACATGGCATCCATTAATAAGAGTTTGGGTACCATGAGAGTTGACAAATCTAACCCGACTTTATATAAATCCCTTTACACAAACCATTTGTAGAACCTCTACACTGCACACCCATTTTTTTCATGCCTCGCATCTACACTTCAATTTCCTAGTACAATATTCCGACAATTAATAATTTGCTCTTCTGAACCTCTTTATTTTTAAAAATCAGAACCATAAGAACTTCGAGTTTCTCCACAATATTTTGTAAAGATTGTCTTCAATCTAATTACTAATAAATCATTCACTAAACTCGGAATCAAGTAATTATAGAAATCAGTATTTTTCCAATTACTGTAAATCATTCATTAAACTCCGGTTTGTATTTCTAGTTTTTTTATTTTTTTATTTTTTTATTTTTTTATTTTTTTAAAAGGAAGAAATCAGAGAAGAAATAAATTTCTTACAAGCGACAGTGATCAATCCAGTGATCTCGGACTGCATCGTATAACCCATTTTCATCAAGTCAGATTCACGAGCAGCTAAAGCGCACTCGATTTCCCCGCACTTGACCATTTCCGATTCAATTTCTATGGTTATCTGGATGCTCGCTTCGATTTCTTCATTCACCTTCAGATTAATGCAATTAATCTGTTGTACGTAAAATCGGTGTACGTAACATCACAGGTACGTGTGAATACCTGATCAAGCATGTCCTTGAGAGAAGAGATCTGACACAGAATTGAGCCAGAATCGTTCATTCTCTCTCTCTCTGCACGCAAGCGTAGCGTGGTATCAATGAGAGCTTCCCGCGGTTCTTAACGAGTCAAATATCCAGCGACATCAAGAAAAAGCTACTGGTACATCAACCCATACATTCAAAAATAAGTTATTTGTATCAAGCTTGTTCACAAAGATCGTTGACAAAATAAGACCTGTTTGAAACTAATTTTTAGTAGAAAGAATTTTTGAAATAGTGATTGATGTAAGAAATGTATGGTGGAAAAGTGATGAAAAATTTTTGATTTGTGTGTAATATTATTTTATTAGGAGAATGTGCGATTGAAATAAAAAATGAGAATGAGAAAGAGAAATTAATGGATAACAAGCGGGGGCTAAGATGTGCGATTCACATGAATTTTAGTGGACAGATGAAATTGAGTTATCTATTATTTTATTATTTCTTTATTNAAGATGTGCGATTCACATGAATTTTAGTGGACAGATGAAATTGAGTTATCTATTATTTTATTATTTCTTTATTTTTATGTTTTAGTCATTGACCATTATATCTTTATTGTTATTTTCCGCTTTTAAACCCTCATAATTGGTATCAGAATCTAGTGACGAAATTGAAGAAAATTTTAAAATTTATTAAATGAATAGAAAAGATAAAATTATTTTAGAAGAATTACAAAATATTATAATATTAAACAATACTAATCGAATTAAATTACAAGAATTAGCAACAAATTAAGTACTAAATATAAATCTCTAAGTGAAGAAATAAAACAAGTAAATAGTCATCAACAATTAGCAGAGATAAAAAAATAAAGGATTACAAGTAGATAAATTTTTCGAATATGAAGAAGAAGATATTATAATAAATCAATTTTTAGAACAATATGATAATTATGTTCAACCTTTAGAAACAATAGATGTTATTAATCAAGATGTTTTAACTCGTATAAAAAACAACAAATCCAATTTAGAAATCGTTAACGACAAGTGGAAACTCAACCATTAGTAGAAGGAACAAGTAGAACTAATATTACTATAGATTGGACTCAAGTCGAATCTGATTTGGAATGGATAAAAGAACATGGAATAACGAAGAACGAAAAGGTTACAATTTTAGAAAAGGACCTACGAATATATCAACAAAATCCATACACCTTAGGGATAATATTCCGGTAAAATTATTTATTGAACCAATTCCTTTAACAGGAATATGCTAGATGTTGATGATAGCAATAATAAAAGTGAAATTATTGACTCGTGAGCAAAAGCTACTGATTTAGCTGTTGCTTTTCAAATGGAATACAATACAAGCTTATAACTTTTTAATCCAC
>CAIGRO010272870.1:0-14621 GCA_903798355.1 Fraxinus baroniana | reverse complement strand
TTGCGCCAATTACCCTAATTAAAATGCACAAACTACATCTCCGTTAAAAATCCAAATCCAAAGCCAAGGGCCAAGGCCAATGCCAAGCCATATGCCCTGAACTGACTACCGGTTCATCCAGTAAAAAATCCTTACGTTATTGTTAAAAAAAAAAAAAAAGATTTATTAAAATAATCGCCTAAGAAAACGATGAAAAGACAGAGCCTGTAATGAAATTGAAGGGGGAGAAGAAGAGACTAGAGAGAGAGATGGCCAATTGATTGACGCTAAGAATCATACCAATGACCCTGACACTCAAATTTGCCTTATATTTTTTTGTCAAGATTTTTGTTCAATTAAGCTAAACCCACATTATATATTACAGATCTGATACTATACTGATTGTATATCAATCATAGTGTTGGATTTTACAGAAAATGGAGGCAAATGCTGGAATGGTGGCTGGATCTTACAAAAGGAATGAGCTTGTTAGAATTCGTCATGATTCTGATAGTGCGGTATGCTTTTTATAAAAATCCACTTCGATCTTCAGTCCTAATTTACAGTATTTTTCTTTTGATTGGAATTTTGTGTTTAGATCCGAGGCATGGTAGAGCGGAAGTGAATTTTGGGCTGAAGTTCAAGTCTAAATTTGGAATTTGAAGTGTAAATAGTTGGTTTTTTTTTGGATGTCTTGGTTTAAGTAGTGAGTGATATGCTCAAGATTAGTTTTTTAAAATTAAATTTGGAGGTGGGTGCTAGTTATTTTTTATTTTGACTCTTTGATTTTAATTTATTTCCCTGGACATTTTATTTTGTTAAGCTGAAGTCTGCTCTTTTGCGAACTAGGATCCAGTTAATTTATGTTTGGTATTTTTATTATTAATCTTCGTAGATCACAGTTATGACCTGAATATGTATCTATCCATGGATTTGTCATCAATGTTGCTTGATGACGTGTAAGAGTGGATAAAATAAACATTGGATTTTGAGAACATAGTGTGTTGTTTTTATGATTCCGTTGATCTGGGCTCTAGATGATTCAGTTCAGTGATTGAATAAAATTGCATCTCTATGTGACTAGAGTATTACATTCTCTTACCTCTGTGATCTTACTATGATTGCTGATTGCCTCTGTGTATTATCGTAAGATTCTTTTAAATTCACTTTTGGGGATTTTCATTGAGCATTCTCCAATCTAGATCCCTCCTTCCATCTTATTTTCTATGCACTTTTGCACAAAGAACACGTATTTGATTGGTTCAACACGAATCTAAACTTTCCCTCCCTCAGTTTCAATAAATAAGCTATTTTGGTGCATAGTTATACTTTAGATTCTTGTACAGGGAGTGTTATCCCATCAGTTCACGATGGAATGGTTTTAGTTTGCAGGTATTTCAATGTGGCTACATTTTTCCATCTAGTGGACTGCCTCCATATTTGATATGCTTTATTATGTGTACACAGGAATTAAATTGTGTGCTAATTATTTAGTTTAATTTCGATCAACTTATTTCTTGCACATAATGCAGCCAAAGCCCTTGAAGAACTTGAATGGTCAGGTATGTCAGATCTGTGGGGATACCGTTGGACTGACTGCCAATGGTGATGTATTTGTTGCTTGCAACGAATGTGCTTTTCCGGTTTGCCGTTTATGTTATGAGTATGAACGAAAAGATGGAAATCAGTCATGTCCCCAATGCAAGACTAGATACAAAAGACACAAAGGTCAGTCTGCTTTTATTTTTTATTTGGTTTTTTATGCTTTTTTACCCATATATGTTTGGAGGTTTGTGGACGTACTAATTAGTCATTCATCTTATAGGGAGTCCACGAGTTGAAGGTGATGAGGATGAGGATGACGTTGACGATTTAGACAATGAATTTAGTTATTCTCAGGGAAAGAGCAAGACTCTATCCCAATGGCAGGGAGACGATGTTGAACTCTCTTCATCTAGTAGACGCGAATCACAGCAACCAATCCCTCTTCTTACTAATGGGCAGCCGGCAAGTTTTTATTTTGATTTTTTTATCTTTATGAACTTCATACTTGCCTGGGGGATGGGGGTTGGCATTGACCACTTCCTCCTCTACCGATAAGAAAAAAATCGTAATTTATTTAAGTATCCATGAGCAATAATACACAGCAGATGCTAAAGCTGCAATTTATGACATAAAAATGGACAATGCCAATGCTTAGAACTTAAATCCGGCTGCAGTAGATTATAGTTTCCTCCAGCATATGTGGCTTCATTGGCATAATTTTTGTACCATAGTTATATTTCCTCTCTGCATAAAAAAATGGTCTTTTTTGGTGCTAATTTTCTTTCCTTTGTTTTATCTTCTACTTTTATTACAAGTCCAGCACCAGTTACCAAATAATCGCCTTGACTAGCATACTAATGCAAGATGATTTTCCTCATTACTTTTCATACGAGGCATTTGTTCTTTTCCTCAAGTCATTTTGTCAGTTTATTGGAAAGAACATAAAATGTCATCTGAACATCAAATAATGTTGCTTCATTTTAAAAAATCCATATGCAATTCAGGATGGAAACTATTTTTGCATCTTTCAACTAAATTTATTCTGTTGGTATATATTTTCTCACAAACCTGTACATAATTGACAGGTGTCTGGCGAAGTTCCCAGCTCTATACAAGACACTCAATCGGTAAGAAGTACATCAGGACCATTGGGCCCTGTAGACCGGCATGTTCACTCCCTTCCCTATATTGATCCGAGGCAGCCTGGTAAGCTTCTTATCTATACATGTGAATTGGCTAGCATCCACTTAGATTGGTATTCTGAGGTCCTTTTTATATGAAACTACTGACTGACTAATAATATGGTGCAGTTCCTGTGAGAATTGTGGACCCTTCAAAAGACTTGAATTCTTATGGACTTGGAAATGTCGACTGGAAGGAGAGAGTGGAAGGTTGGAAACTTAAACAGGAGAAAAATATGGTACAAGTGAACAACAGATACAGTGAAGGGAAAGGAGAGATTGAAGGCACAGGGTCAAATGGAGAAGAATTACAAATGTAAGAATCTATACTCTCTTTATTTTTCTTGGGTATATTCAGGATAAATATCACACTGTCGAGATTATTCAGTTCACTTCAGGGCACTGCTTGGCTACTATTTCTGTTGGAACATTCGAATAATTAGTCTAAGTCTGCTGCTCTATTGGTGCATTAATTAGTTTAAGAAGGGAGATCATTCATGTAGTTTCACATCATGCAACTTTGATCTTTACATCCTTATGGACTGCTAATAGTTTGTTTCTCTGACAGGGCTGATGATGCTCGCCAACCCATGAGTCGTGTTGTGCCTATTTCTTCTTCTCATCTTACCCCGTATCGTGTTGTAATAGTTCTTCGGTTGATTATCTTGGGCTTCTTCTTGCAATACCGTTGTACTCATCCGGTAAAGGATGCTTATCCTTTGTGGCTGACGTCAGTTATCTGTGAGGTTTGGTTTGCTCTGTCTTGGCTTCTGGATCAGTTTCCAAAGTGGTACCCGATCAATCGTGAGACATTCTTGGACAGACTCGCATTAAGGTTTGTGAATGTCTTATGATTGTTAAAGTTAAATGCACTTGTAAGTTTGATTAAATACCCTGAGTACTAAACAATGCCTTTTTTTTTTCCCAGATATGACAGGGAGGGTGAGCCATCCCAGTTAGCCCCTATCGATATTTTTGTCAGTACAGTGGACCCCATGAAAGAGCCTCCTCTTGTTACTGCCAATACCGTGCTGTCCATCCTTTCTGTGGATTACCCTGTTGACAAAGTCTCCTGTTACGTGTCAGATGATGGTTCAGCAATGCTAACCTTTGAAGCCCTCTCTGAAACTGCAGAGTTTGCTAGGAAATGGGTGCCTTTCTGCAAGAAGCATAGCATTGAACCAAGGGCCCCTGAATTCTATTTTGCTCAGAAGATAGATTACCTTAAGGACAAGATTCAGCCTTCCTTTGTGAAAGAACGTAGAGCAATGAAGGTGACTTGCAATAGTACCTGTAGAAAATATGAAAACAAAAGTTTTTTTTGGATCTCCCGAATTAACCATCCATTCCCTTTTCAAGGAAGATAAACTACTTGCCAATTTCTATACAAAACTTTACACACAATTTCCAAAATTTTGTTTGTCGAGGCAGAAAAATATAGTACATTGTGGATAATTGTATGTGTTAAAAATTGTTCTGCAGAGAGAATATGAAGAGTTTAAGGTACGCATCAATGCACTTGTTGCCAAGGCTCAAAAGATGCCTGAAGAAGGATGGACAATGCAAGATGGAACTGCTTGGCCTGGAAATAACCCTCGTGATCATCCAGGAATGATCCAGGTGATTTAGTTGTCGTTTGAGTTTTGAAGTATCCAAGTTTATGCCTTAGCCGTATATCCTGTTTTAACACTTCGCTTATGGATTGTAGGTTTTTCTGGGGCATAGTGGGGGCCTTGATACAGATGGAAATGAACTTCCTCGCCTGGTTTATGTTTCTCGTGAGAAGCGTCCAGGATTCCAACATCACAAGAAAGCTGGAGCTATGAATGCTTTGGTAGGTTATTGGTTACCGATCCGTATTGCCATTACTATATCAAAATACAATTGATGATAACAGTAGTGTGAATTTGGTGAATGACTAATCATATGCCATTTGATTGACTTGCTACTTTGTGAAGTAAATTTCTAATAACCATATGATCGTGCTTGGGGCTGATGATTGGATATAGTTAATAATGACACCGTTTCTTTAAAAGACGTGCCTAATTTCCAGGGTAGAATTGGCATTTTATATTTACTTACAGTATTTCTTAAGCTACCAACATTTAAGCTCCTTTTGTAGTTTTTTATCCTCAACTCTAACTGGGAATATAGCATGCTGTTATTTCACATAGTACATATCATCCTCATTACTACAGTAAACGATGGCTGATTTTGGAGGAAAAAAAGTATAAAAAAGAGAGTAACGAAAACTGTTTCCTTGATCTTGCCCTCCAGTATGCTGTCAGGTCGGTCCACTGTAGTGCACGAAAGGGTTTCTGTAACCATCCTTTGCTTGCCTTTTCTGTTAGTTTGTTTTTATCTTTAAAATTTTTTGAAGGGCTTTTAAGTGAAGGATGAATTTATCTATGATCTCATTTTTTTGGTATGTTCTGCAGATTCGCGTCTCTGCTGTTCTTACAAATGGTGCATATCTTTTGAATGTGGATTGTGATCACTACTTTAACAACAGCAAAGCTCTTAAAGAAGCTATGTGTTTCATGATGGACCCTGTTCTTGGAAAGAAGACTTGCTATGTTCAATTTCCACAACGGTTTGATGGCATTGACTGGCACGATAGATATGCTAACCGTAATATTGTATTCTTTGATGTACGTATCTCTTTACAACTTCTCTATCATCAGCTATTATTTTTTCATCCATGCATTATCAACTTTGTCATGGTCTTGTACTACAGATCAACTTGAAAGGCCTCGACGGGATTCAGGGTCCAGTCTATGTTGGAACTGGATGTTGCTTTAACAGGCAAGCTTTGTACGGGTATGATCCAGTCCTAACCGAGGAAGATTTGCAACCAAACATCATTGTCAAGAGCTGCTGTGGCTCTAGAAAGAAAGGAAAGCATGCTGATAAGAAATACATTGACAAGAAGAAAGCAGCAAAAAGGACTGAATCCACCATTCCAATCTTTAATATGGAGGACATTGAAGAGGGTGTGGAAGGCAAGTCTGTTTACACATTAAGCAATTTTGGATAAGTCAAAAAAGATTTTGGGGCTAGCTGGTGATGCTTATTTCATTCTTATTCACCTACCTTATCAAAACCTAAAATTCTTTTGGGTCAAACCACCTCATTTAAAAGCTTAAGCTATTAAAGAGTAGACATATTAAGCTTGCGAATTATGCGCAATATACAACTTTCTAAACTCCTTGACTTTGTATTTAGTTTCAACTTGTTAGCTATATTATTAGTAATTCTGAAACAAGCATGACTTGAATCATGGTGATTAATGCTTAATGCATTCCTTGAGTTTTACAGGATATGAAGATGAGAAGTCCCTCTTTTTGTCTCAAAAGAGATTGGAGAAGCGGTTTGGTCAATCACCCGTTTTCATCGCTGCCACCTTTATGGAACAGGGAGGCATTCCGCCGTCAACAAATCCTGCTACTCTTTTGAAAGAAGCAATCCATGTCATTAGCTGTGGGTACGAGGACAAAACTGAGTGGGGCAAAGAGGTAACTTTGATAGTTTTCCTATGGGTTAAAACTCTCACACAACCTGTAGCAATGTTTCATTCAAGTCACCGAACTTTTCTTTTCCAAGGTATTCGGTGAACTTTCATTTTTGTTTTCATTTAGGCACTCAGCTTTTTGCTCTCTCTCTACTGAATTAATGGAATTGATGACGACATGAAAAATCCATTGGTGCATAGCTTTTATTGTCCAATTGGAACAAAATACTTCTTTCTGTCATACTTGTGTTTTGTGTTGAACTTTTCGTTTCTTTATAAAGCGCATTTCAATGCAAAACTTGTCCAACAATATGTTTCTTTGCCTAGTTGGACGATAAAAGTAATGCACTAATGGATTTTCCATGCTCATCTGTGCATCATGTTCTCCATTAACCATGTCATTTTTTTTTTATTATTTTTTTTTAAAATTCAGCAAAACGGGGTGCCTAAGATGAAACAAAAATGAAGTTTTGACTAACTTGGAACACAAAAAGGGTTCTGTGACCACACTGAAACAATACTATACAAGTTGACTAAAAATGTGATTAAACCCATTTTTTAATATTGACTAAGCATGTTATAGAATTAGAGAATCTAGAATTCGACTTTTATAGATGGCATTTGCATTTCAAGTTACTAGGCTATTGAGATTAATTATTTGCTTTCAGATTGGGTGGATATATGGTTCTGTCACAGAAGATATTTTAACAGGGTTCAAAATGCATGCACGAGGATGGATTTCAATCTATTGCATGCCTCCTCGCCCGGCTTTCAAGGGGTCTGCTCCCATCAATCTTTCGGATCGTTTGAATCAGGTCCTTCGGTGGGCTTTGGGATCCGTTGAAATTCTTCTGAGCCGGCATTGCCCCATATGGTATGGTTACAATGGGAAACTGAAGCTCTTGGAGAGATTGGCGTATATCAACACTATTGTTTATCCCATTACCTCTATTCCGCTGCTTGCTTATTGCATTCTTCCGGCCATATGTCTTCTTACCAATAAATTTATCATTCCCGAGGTAAGTGACAAATTTCTCTATTGCTGGTTAAAAGTGTTTTTCAACTTGTCTTTTTGCTATCTAAGCCTAGTGTTCATCTGTTAGATTATTTTTATTACTATCTGCACACATCATCATCTGGCTTGAGAAGCCAAAATTAATGGCCAAGAGTATGTCTAAGCTTAAAAAGTTTAATTTTAAGTAAACAATTAAGCTTTGAAATTTATAATTTTTTTATTGGTCAAGTTGGAAATTGGCAAGTATTGCAAGGCAAGAGTCACTTCCTAAATAATTGACCTTTTTTTTTATCAAAATATCCAAATAGGGAAACCAAAAGTCACGTTTAAATAAATTTGTGTTTAAGCTTAGCAACAGGCTCCAGGAACCATGCTTCCCCTTTCTTCCATGGGATTAGAAGGTTCGTGGATGGGGATCTGGTATACGACTTCCTATGTTGAATTCCTGTCATAAATACAAGGATTTCCCCACCATGTAATACGAAGAAATAATTAGCATGATGGTATTTTTGTGCTTTTCCATTTCCAGTCTCCTGCATGCCATGTGTTGACCATGCACCTACTTCTGTTCTTCCGCAGATAAGCAATTTTGCTAGCATGTGGTTCATTCTTCTCTTCGTCTCTATTTTTGCTACTGGAATTCTGGAAATGAGGTGGAGTGGTGTGAGTGTCGAGGACTGGTGGAGAAATGAACAATTCTGGGTCATTGGTGGAACATCGGCTCATCTCTTCGCCGTTTTCCAAGGTCTCCTGAAAGTTCTCGCTGGGATAGATACAAATTTCACTGTCACTTCAAAGGCATCTGACGAAGATGGAGACTTTGCGGAGCTTTACGTGTTCAAGTGGACATCCCTCCTCATTCCTCCTACCACTGTCCTTATTGTGAACTTGGTAGGAATTGTCGCTGGCGTTTCGTTCGCCATCAACAGCGGATATCAGTCGTGGGGTCCTCTGTTTGGGAAGTTGTTCTTTGCCATTTGGGTTATTGTCCACCTTTACCCATTCCTCAAAGGTTTGCTGGGCCGGCAAAACCGAACGCCTACAATCGTCATCGTCTGGTCAATACTCCTCGCATCCATTTTCTCTCTGCTTTGGGTTCGGATTGATCCGTTTACGTCAGAGGCTACAAAGAGAGCTGCTCAAGGTCAATGTGGTGTCAACTGTTAGTTACTTCGGAAACCAATTTTTTACAATCAGTTCAATGTCTCCTTGTGATACTTGCCTTGGTGTATATAGACAAAGAATCCAACGGCTCATTTTGTAAGATTGACCAGGCAATAATCGACAGTATTAATGAAGAAAAGGTTGTTAAACTCTTGATATCGTACTGTCCAGTCGAACCAATTCCGTACAGTACTATGAACCAGACGGGCCCTCGTGTGAAAAGTCGAGTGCAGATTTCTTAAGTTATGTTGTACCATTTACCGGAGTGAGGTGAATGAATTCGTCAAAGAGTCGTTTTGTTTTATTCCATAGATTTTTTTAGCAAACGTTGCATCCCTTCCATCATTAATATTTACATGGTATAGTTGTCTTAAAACTTCAAATTTGTTGTGTTAATAATATTATTGTGCAGATATGTGATGACGAGTTTTGTTATGGAGAGTGCTTTTCGAATAATTTTTATTCGTTTGCTAAGTTAGATTTGCAACATCATTCTCATAGTGATTCTTTAGCACATGCCTCAAATTCTTATACTCGACTATGCTTACGATGATCGATATTAGCCAGATGAACTCGGTAGCCTCTTTTTCACTACACCCCTACCAAGACTTGTTTTTATCTTACTCATTCCTTCGACTTGATACAAGATCCTCCCGCAAACTCTAGCTAGTTATTGAGATAGTTATTTAGAACAAGTTCAGACATCAAGAGATCCTCAAAATGCTCGGCATCAATTCCCTTCTCAATATCATTGACAAAATTATTTACTAGGGAAATGGATTAAATCGTATGTAATTAATTATGTCAGAAAAAAAATTTGTCAGAAGTTTTACACACACTCACATGTGTGGAGCCCAACGAAATAAAATGAAGAAAAAAAACTCATCCACCCCCCTACATTGTGAGTATCTAATTTTGTTCTGTGAAAAAAATTTCTGTAAGCCAAGCATGGTTCGAAATGGAAATAGGGTAGCTTGGGAGGCAAAAGTCTGGCGAGAAGAAAGGGCCACGTTTATTCATAGCGACTTTTAACACAAAAATATATTTTATCTTTATTTTTTAATAGAAAAAAAACACGTGCATTAAAAAAAAAATGGAGCTGAAAAAAAAACACATTTTACTATACTCGCTTTTACAAAATGCGATTTCCGTTAAAAAATCCCCGTGCATAAAATCTCAGATAAGAACACATCTACCGAGACTTGAGATTCTCAGATTTTGAAAGAAACCAAAAATTCAAGAAGGAGATGGAGGGCATAACTGAGGGCGTTAACAATATCAGCATTTCATCTGAATCGCAAAAGAAGAACAGAATCCAAGTCTCCAACACCAAGAAATCCCTCTTCTTCTATGTCAATCTCTCCAAGGTCTCTCTCTTTTTTAAATTTATTTATTTTTTGTATAAATTGTAAATGGATTTTGCGATTTTTTATTTTTTATTTTTTTAAATTTGCGCTCATTTATTTTTTCCATGTTTTGGGATTCTGGGTTTTGCTAAAGACTTTGTTTTCCCGTTTCTGAAACTGAGTTGCTGAGGAAACATATTGTGATAAGTTATGGACCTGTGAGTTATAGAATATTTTTACGTCTTTTTCTGAATTATCTATACATGCTCTCAAAAATACACACAGACGGGTTTAATGTGTTTTAGGGTTTAACGGCAAGTAAGAATTTATGCGCTTTCATATTTTAAACGAGTTTCTGAGGAAATATATTGGGAATTCAGGAAAAGGTCAAGAAAAATTTGGGTCTATGATATTTTCTTCATTTTTTGTCAGCAATTATCTACGGGCTAGCATTTTAGGGGTTTAGCCAAAGACTGAATTTTTTATGTACTTTTTATTTTCCCCTCCTTTTGGGAAGATTGGGAATAGTCTTGTAAATTACAAAAAAAAATCTAGAAATATATGGGTTTATGATTTTGCCCGCTTTGGTTTAGCTAAAAATCAAAATTTTAATAGAGTTTGATAAAAGCTGACGAAATGTGTGGTCAAAAATGGATTTAAGAAAATGAGGGCCAAATGTGGGCTTCCTCTTAGACTATTTTCTTTGCCTTTACTTATATGCTTGTATTTTGCATTTTCCTCAAATACATATTCATATATTTATTCTCATAGAGGTTTAGTGGCATGCCTTTTTTAATTTTTAGCGCCCATGCTATTTGGTAGGAAATCATTTTCCCTTTTCTATTTATATATTTTTTTCTAGTTTTTGTATCTAAAGCTCTACTTTCTTGTAGCAAAATATCAGCATAAGCTTGTTTAAGATAGGTATTAGGTGAATGTGCTTGATCGCATCATATATAGGAGTTAAAAGACACTTTCAATTATTTGAATGTGCTCTTGGCCTCTTCATGATCCATGTAAATAATGTCGTTTGAGATTATTTGAAAGGTAAACAAGCTTTGATTTAACTTCGTTCTGATGCTTTAAAAAAAAAAAAGAGCTTGAACAACCTACTTTGGTTCATGCTTCTACACCAATTTATTGATTCAGGTAGATCCCCTTTACAATCCTAATTGAGTATAAATTCATAGTTTGATATTTCGAGCTTAAGATGAGGATAATTTGTTGTAGTGTGAAAATTATTGGTAATTATTGATTCTAAGGCCATTGCTAGTGAAAAGGGATAATATACTCTTTAAGGTCATATTCACGTGGGATTTGTTTGTACATGAGTGCTAGCAACTTGCAAGTGTTCCTTGTATAGTCATCTAATGAGTCGATAATCATGTTTGCAGAGGTACATGCAGCAATACAATGAAGTGGAACTCTGTGGTCTTGGCATGGGTATTTCTTTTTATCTGCAACTTTGGCTTTTCTGTTTTTTAATGTTAGGAATTTTGCTGGGTATGTTTTCGTGAATGTAACCTAATGTGATTGTATAGTTACATTGTGTTTTGCGTTCAGCTATTTCCACAGTGGTTAGTATTGCTGAAATTTTGAAGAACAATGGATTTGCTGTTGAAAAGAGTAAGACTATTTGACTTTTTTATTTTTTATTTTTTATTAAGGAGTTTCCTTTGCCTTTTTAGCTTTCCCTTTACTCCTCCTCATTCCGTCCTTTCGTAGTCTTTGTAGTCCAATGTTATCTTTGATAGAATGTTTGTTAAGGTGGATTAAGACAGTACATGACTATATTAAAGAAGAAAAAGAAAATAAAATCTTGTTCAGTGAAATGCCCTGTTTGGTCTAATACTAATATCAAACATGCCATATGCAGAAATCAGGACATTGACTGTTGACATGAGGGATGAACCAGGAGCACGGCCAATCCCTAAGGCAAAGGTAGGTTCAAAATTCTTCATCTAATAAAAATAAATATGACAGGATGTAAATGGATGAAGGTTAGCAGCATATGTCGGGCCAAGTAGATGATCTTGCATGCAGGGGCGCACCGAGATCATTTTTCTTTTGAGGTCCAAAATGAGAATTCAAAGATGTTTAGGTAAATAAAAAAAAAAACTAAAGGAAAACTCCAAAAAAAAAATAAAAATTTGTGGGGTCACATGACCCCATGTGGGTCCGACCCTGCTTGCATGTCTTCTAAATTTGGCATTTCCATAGTTCTAGAGATTCTAGTTGAAAGCATTACCTATTGTGACTTTATAATACTGTTGAATGTGTGTGTCATCTCGTCAAGATATTGAGACATTATTTGATTGTGAAAAAACATTGGTACCACTTAGCTTTCGCTGCAGACTTTTGACCAATGGTAGAAGGGTTGACTTTGGATGCCATGTTTACCATCAACTTGTCATTTCATTGTTTGCGACTTTATTGGTTCTGTTTTTATTAATGATTTTTGGTTTAATAATATTTTTCTCAGCTGTCTGCACACATCATACATCCCACCTATTAAAGGTTTGAGTGGTGTTCGATCAGTATAACCTTTACCTATTAAAAATGATAATGTTCATTATAGTTAGGGTAATATCTTGTTATTTATGCTGTGAGATTTGTACTCGATTAAGTTATATTGAATCGGCTTATTATGTACAAGCATAGTATGGAAAATATTGAGTGATATCAATCAGTCAAATTAAGTTTAGGCAGGAACTGTTATAATGTTATTGTTAGGGTGCATGACAATATGTGGTTTGGTTGTAGTGTTACATTATGCGCAGGTGATTCAGTTGCATGTTTTTGAGAAATATATATTAATGGCCCCAGTTGAACCCTTGATCTTTTACATTTTCCGGGTCTAGACCTAGCGCAGGCTTTACACATTGGATATTTGATTCAAATGCACGTTTTTGAGACAGTATATAATAAGCATCCCTTTGTGCATTGCACACGTGGTGAAGTCTATCCATTTTTCCTCCCTTTTGACTATGATTTATCTTTGGTTGAAGAGCTCGCCTTTTATGTTGTTTTTGTTTTTCTCTTGTAGATTGAGATACTATTAGGGAAGACAGAGAACTTCGATGAATTGATGGCTGCTGAAGCAGAAGAAAGAGAATATGGAGGCGAAGAACAGAATTGACATGGATGACTTCCAGAGTCCAAGGCCTGTCACCTTTTATCTGTCTGAATAGAGTACTAGTGTCTAGTGGTTAGGCAAATAACTTATCGGATTTGTTTTACTTTCTACTTTCGAGTGTGAATGGATTCATTATGTACGTGCAGTAGGTTAAACCCCCAGTTATGACGTTTCTAGATATCGGTTGAGTAAAGAACAGACCTTCCAGACCAAATTCTTCTATTTCGAGGACGTTCATATGTTTACACCGTTGCTTGATTATGAAGTGCATTTTGGAATCATGTTTGATTTCATTTGAAACTAATTAAAATCAATATATAGGGTTTAATTTGTTGCGCAAACTCGAACATTGGAGTCTTGCATGGGAAGATGCAAAAACCTCAAAAAGGCATTTCTGTAGGCTGAAGCATTCTGATATGAATATGTATGGTCCTGGTCCTTGTACAGGTGGAATTATTCTCCTCAAGATGTGGAAAAGCTGAAAATAAAATTAAATGAATGAAATGAAAAAGGAAAAAAAATATGGGGATGCCCTCTGATCATTTTTGTGCCTCTACAGTTGCGCAAGAAATTACATTCAATGACAAGGTGAACCATGCATTTGATATTGGCACTTCAAATGTATGATGATCTATTATATGCGGGTGTAGAATTTGAAATTTACTCTCCACGGGTATGACACAGTGGTAAAGGAGGATTCTCTAAAGAGCACCGGAGGTTCGAATCCCCGCGACAGCTAAAAGACAACATTTATGTTGGAAGACATGTAGGGATGACAAAAAAATTCGACAAATCCGATACCCGCGGGGCCCCTCCCTGAACAGGGCGGGAATTACCCGCTTAATCAGATATTCATGACGGGGAATTTTGCCTTGAACCGGGTTTGGGGCGAGGACGGGTAACCCGTCCTCGCCCAGCCCCGCCCCGTTTAATAATTTTTTTTTAGAATTCTATACTTTAAATGAAAAATTTTATTAGTTTTAATAGAAAATTAGAACTGAAATTATTTGTTTTAATCTAATGAATGGGGGAAATAAAAAAAAATTATCAAAACTCATAAAAATAAAATAAAATTAAACAGGGCGGTAAACGGAGCCGCCCGCCCCGCCTTGCCTTAAACGAGTAACAGGGCGGGGAATTTCTTGGCGGGTTCAAGTGTGTATAAGCTGTGATCGCAACTCAATTTACCCAGGTAACGAATTGGGAGGAAGGCCGCTACTCTTCAAAATTAGTCGGGCGAAACTTCATTAAAAAAATAAATAAATTGAAATTTAATTGAAAACTGTCTCATGGATGTGTCAAAATGGCTCGTCCCACGGGACATGAGAATTGAAGGATGATAAACAGTCTAGACTATACGCTGAACAAAATACAATGGACGGTAGTTGAAATTCTATTCTTTGTGTTATTTAGTTTAATACGTTGAACAACTGTTTATGACAATCTAACATACCAAACAATCAATATCAGAATTTCTTTAACTATAACAGGTAGACACAATTTCAGTGGCGGATGAACCTGAAACTTGTAGAGTAGGGTGATTCCGGGCCGGTACTCCGAACATCAATATACCAAAGAACAACGAAGAGTGAAAACGTCGCGACTGGCACCAAGTCCAATGACCAATACCTAGTGAAAACATGGATACCAAGGACACTCATCTCTATTTAACAAACTAAATTAAAATTTCAAGTCAAACTCTTCCTGCAGTCCTGAAAGTACACAGACAAATCCATTCCAACTC
>CAIGRO010272851.1:0-12636 GCA_903798355.1 Fraxinus baroniana | reverse complement strand
ATTGTAAAACTATCATTTATTCTTTGGTGATTTCGAGAGCCTTGTGAAAACTCGATTGTGGTTAAGGATATGTGCTCATTGTTATAAGTCACCTAAGTATATGTGCTCCTTGTTGTAAGTCACCTAAGGATCGGTACTCCTTATTTGTAAGTTACAATTATAGTTCATTTGGCCTTACTCGTGACGGAGAGCTTGGTAACGAGGACGTAGAACACATTGTGTATCGAACCCATTAAATTGATTTGTTATCTTTACATTATTGCACTTTACTTTACATTGTTATTTATATTGTGTTATATCCATACTTGAATTAAGTTATCGAATTTGCATATTTAATTCTAGTATTATATTTTGCAATTATATCTTGTGTATTGAATTGTTTTGAGACTAACCGTGTGTTTATTACTCATTTTCCCAAGAATGAGAATGAGTTTTCTTACCGTTAAACCAAATTCAAATTAAGTGTGAGAAGGAAGTCAACTTTATCAAGCAAGTGGGGCCCAACCAACGGATCTATTTGTTCTAGAAATGGAGAAAAAATGGGTAGCAAATTGGGTGTAAGTGTCGAAAAAGTTTCAAAAACTAATTCACATCCCTTTTGGTTAGTTATTCTTGGGTTAACATGATAGGCCCCCAATCAAATACACATATTCTAGAAGGATCAAGAAGGCTATAAATAAGTAACAAGTTTTTTTTAGTAGGGGTGGCATGGTTAGATTTAGTTACACGTGGGTTATAAATAGAATAAGTGCATGGAGTCGGGAGATGAAAAAGATAATGGGGTGAAGTAATATTAGGAGAGTTTGGTCATCTTGAATTACCTCTTATGATTTCTACTCTGGGTTGTAATTTTCCATTCAATTAATAGAAAAACATTTTTGCATTCATTGTGTTCTCATGTTGTTACAGTTGGGACCTCAGTCAAAAAAAGATTGCCGGAGCCACCTGTGATCATTCCTGAGGTGTTGAAGGTGTTTTTCATAGTTTTCGAGAACATTAATTAGTTGTCCCCTCTTTGGGGTCATGATCATGCTATCAACTTACAGACAAGAACATGCCCTGTTAGTGTGAGACTGTATAGATACTCACATTTTCAAAAAAATAAGATCGAGAGGTTAATACATGAGATGTGGGTTGCGGGGGTTACTCAGCATAGCATGAACCCCTTTTCAAGTCTAGTGCTCTTAGTGAAGAAAACATTTAGGAGTTAGAGGTTTTGCGTTGACTATCGGGCAGTAAACAAAGTAAAAATTTTGGATAAATTTTCGATTCCAGTCATCTATGAGTTGTTGGATGAGCTACATGAGTCGACCATTTTTTCGAAAATCAATTGTTCAGAAAAATATATTTCGAATTAAAATTACCGCAAGTGTGCGGTTCGTTTACAAGTAATAAAGTGGACTTTTGAGTCTGAGTATCGTCCCACGGAGATTGATTAGTTTAATTTTAATCATTGCAACCTTAACCGAAACAAGAGTAATATGATGTATTTGTTTGTAACAAGATTATGAATAAATTAATCTACATATGCAATTATGAGTAAATTAAATAAACTAAATGCAAATTATTCTAAATGCGGATGAATGTGGTCAATAAATAACAAATGTATTAGGATCCTGAATTTTCATGCAATAATCATTTTAACCTTAGTTTTACACATTGAAAACACGATTTAATTTTGACGAATCAATGTCCTTATTTTATTTAACAATCTCTCTCGAGCAATGTTAAACCTATTCTCATATGTAACCCGGCTATATCGATATGACGGATGCGAACATACAAGAATGCATGAGTTTTTGTGAACACTTCACAATTCACATAGGCCATAACGGTATACTTTTATCCCCTATCGGACCCTATGATGATTTATACCCTGTCGAACATATTTTCCTTCTTTCCAATGTATGAAATAGATCATCACACTCACACAATTAACGTGCACAATAATCGTGGAGAAAATCAATTCATATAAATCATTCAAATAGTCAAAAACGTGTTTTTATTGTAAAAATGTAAAATTAAGATATAAAAATCATATTACATAGTTCATCGTTATCTAGTACAGAATTAATCTAGTCTAGTATGATGAAAATAAGAAAAATCAAAAAAATGATGAAGAAACGATATCACCATTTGAATTTTTGACTTTAATCTTCGCAATAAAATATCGCCATACGTTTGTACTATGCGGACGCATTGTACAATTATAAGCGATCGCATAGAAGGATCTCCAACCATCAATTTTGGCCTTGGAATGCATGATGCTGTCGCATCAAATTAGACCTATGCTGCCGCATAAGTATACGTTTTTCCCACCGTATAGCTTTCAGTATTTTGGTTATATCATTCTCTCCCGATACTTGATTGAGGTGATTCAAAATGAGTTGAAAAAATAACTCAAAGAGCTACAAATATTTTGAAAATATAATTTTTCCAATTCGAACATTTCCTATGCCAAAAATGGGTCTCAAACTGAGACTGAAAATCTGAAGCATGTTTTTTTCGGCTGAAAGTTGATATGTGATAGTACTTGAACTATATTTCATCAATTTGGTTACTTTCCTCATCAAATTGTTGCCAAATAGTCTCAAATCTTCATCTTGAGGTTCTACGTAATTTTTAAGTATTTGCATTTCAGTCCTCGAAATTTGTATTTGATAGAATTAAGCCTTTTTTTCGCTATGTTTGCATTATTTTCTCCAATTTTTCNTGAACTATATTTCATCAATTTGGTTACTTTCCTCATCAAATTGTTGCCAAATAGTCTCAAATCTTCATCTTGAGGTTCTACGTAATTTTTAAGTATTTGCATTTCAGTCCTCGAAATTTGTATTTGATAGAATTAAGCCTTTTTTTCGCTATGTTTGCATTATTTTCTCCAATTTTTCATCAAACATTGAGTTTTACCTACAAAATAAAATATAACATAAGTTAGGCAGTATTTTATCCAAAAAATTGTAAAATATAATTATTTAGGATCTTGAATAAGTGTAGGAACTATACTTATCATCAATCTTAAGTTAGGGTATCACCATATTAAGGTGAATATAGAAGACATCCCTAAAGGTGCATTCCGCACCTACAAGGGCCATTATGAATTCCTAGTAATGTCATTTGCACTAAAAAATGCACTCGCTACCTTCCAGTTACTAATAAACGATGATATTCAGGAAGTAGCTTTGGAGATTTGTATTAGTTTTCTTCGATAATATTTTAGTCTATGGTCGAACGATGGAGGAGCATCGAGAGCATTTGAGGTGCTAATTGCATCAATTAGTGGATAACCATCTCTTGGCCAACAAAAAGAAATGCTTGTTTGGTCAGAAAAAATTGTAATACCTTAGCCATATAATGTCTAAAGTCGTTACCATGATAATCTGGTCGCGACCTAAATCACTTAAAGAACTACGAAGGTTTATTGTTTTAAATGATACTATAGATGTTTCGTAGAAGCTTACGTGATGATAGCATGGCCTCTTACATAATAGCTAAAGAAAGATAATTTTGGGCGAAGGTTGCCTTTGTGATTTTAAAAAAGGCTATGGCTTCAGTCCCTGTGTTAGCACTTCTAGATTTTTCGAAGCCATTTGTGATTGTAACCGATGCTTCTAGACATGGATTTGGGGTAGTTTTAATGCAACATCAGAAGTCTATTGCTTATTTTAGTTAAGTTCTTCCTCCTCAAGCCTACAACAAGTCCATTTATGAGAGGGGGTTAATGGAAATTGTATTGGTCGTGTAAAAGTGAAGGTACTATCTAATTGGGAGACATTTTGTAGTATGGACTGATCAAATGAGTCTCAGATTCTTGTTGGAGCAACATCTGGTGAATATAGAATATCAAAAATGGTTAGCCAAGCTACTGGGACTTGATCTTGACGTCTAGTATAAGTTGGGATTAGAAAATAAAGCAGTCGATACCTTATCCCGCATTGAGTTAGTGATGGCTCTAACTGCACCTAGTATGCCATGTGTTCTACAACAAGATGAATTATAAAAGTTAGTGAAAGGGGATCCAGAACAGAGCTAAATTATCACAGCATTATAGGTTGACCCAATATCTGTCCAGGGTTTGCTTTAGTGTGGGGCGGTTTGTCATATCTAGACGAACTTGCCTTATCCAAGGATTCTTCATTTGTGTTGTTGGCATTGCAAGAGGGCCACAATAGTAAAATAGGTGGCTTTGGGGGGGGGTGCTTTCTTAAAACATACAAAATGGTGGCTGAAACATTCTATTGGAGGAGCATGAAGAAGGACATCCAGGATTATGTAACAGCTTGTTCAACCTGTCAACTTAATAAGTATTTCGCCCTTATGTCTATAGGGCTTTTTCAACCTTTACCTATGCCTGAGAAAGTATGGGACGATATATCCATGGATTTTATAGAAGGGTTGCCAAAATCGGAAGGTTTTGTTCAATTTTGGTATTTCTAGATCGCTTAAGTACGACCACTTTGTAGGCCTTAAATACCCATACTCAGCACCTTTCGTGGCTGCAATTTTCATCAAGAAAATAGTTCGATTGCATGGTACACCGCTCTCGATGATCTCTAATCGTGACGAGGTATTTGTCAGCAAATTTTTGAATGAACTTTTTCGGTTGCAAGGCACTAAACTAGAGTTAAATGTTTCATTAGCCATCGAACTTTATACTATGTCACGACTTACTCACCGAACTTTCAAAATTATCCCATTAGCCACTGAACTTTACTCTGTTATTGTTTATTACTCACCGGTTGAAATATGTTAGTAGACATGTTGATGTGACAGACATAAAGTTGAGCTAACCGATTAATTATCTCCAAATGTGATGTTAATTGCCAACTCATCTCCAAGTCAGCATCACTTCACTTTGATAACATACCCTACAAACTAGAAACGGGAAGAAAATCAATTTCATTTCTTGAAATCTTCTTAATCAAAATCGAAACCAAAACCCTGAATCTCCCAAATCGAAATCAAGTCGACAATCGAAACCCTAAGCACGAAATCAATTTTGTTTCTCAATAATCCAGATTCTGATTTTGTTTGATCTTATGAATTAGGTTTCTAGAATCTTTAATTTTTGAAATGGGGATTATGACTTCTGATTAATACTGATTTCAGGCATATGAATTTATGCTTGAAATTGCATAAATATCAGAGTTTTTTTGGGTGGGTTTATACAAAAAGAAGATCTAGAGAGCTGATCGAATTCTTCGGTAATGAAGGATTCATCTATTACACTGCTAAAGCTTATCAAAAATTTTATAGTTTTGGTGGGGATAGTTATAGGCCCTGTTTGGTAACAATTAAAATCCAATTAAAATTGAAACTATGGCCGTTATTGGGTCCCGCACGTCTAATAAAAGTCAACAATAACGGCTAGTTTTTCAATTTTAATCCGATTTTAATCTATATCAAACAAGCTCATAGGAATATCTTCATGTTCACACATTGATTGGTGTTGCACAATTCAAATAGAATAATTTGGTTTAAAGAATCATGCTATAGATATTGCAGAACGAATTATAGTGAATTCGAAAAAGAGGATTGTTTGAGCATAAAGAGTTTCATCAGGCTGAAAAATTTGAACCATAGTATGACTGATGACGAGTTTTGGCTATTATGGTATTCATCAAGAAGAGGCCCTAAAGGAGGAGATAGAGAGACTAATTATTGAAGCTGGTGGTGTAAAATCTCTAATTGGATGCGTACATGGAGTTACAGCAATTCACAAAGCAAAGAAGGAATGCAAGGAGTCGATGAAGCATCGACTATCGAGAATACAAACACGGTACCTTGTCCCATCCGGATGGTTTGCCCAAGACATTAGACGAGCTCGAGGAAGAGTAGAAAGCTAGAATGTTGAATTCGCCATTCACATGATTGCTTAGAGCTAGAGGACGATCCCCAGCTTATTATTCATAATTGAACGGTGCCTGATCATGAGACAGACTGATGATGATTAACAACTTATCGTGATTCATCATCCTTTGTAAAATGTACCTAATAATTGTTTCAACAATTTGCAACCTCCACTACAACAGGATTGTAAAGAATGTTTTTGCTTCGAACTTTGTCATGTTTGTAGTATAATATATGTTAGCATAAAGGGGGTCGAGATGGAGGTGAGAACCTGCTTATTAAGTGAATAATCATTTGGAATGATCGAGGATGAGTTCTACTCTACTCTGGCATAATGCAATATGTCTTCTTCTTGCTGTTGCTAGTGCTAATAAGAGCTTTTCAATCTACGGCACTAGTGCTACTATCTATCTACACTTGTAATGTCTTTTATCATTTGCTAATATCTACACTTGATACCCATGATTTGTGTCAAAATTGAGCACTCTCGATTACATATCAAGCATAATTTGCAAACTATGCTTATCAAACATATCATACATGTCAAACAAGATTTCAATTAATAGCCAAAAAATAGAAAGGTACACTGAACATAATTTATGCCAAATTTAGAATTAGTTACATAGACATGGAGTTTGACAACTACAACATAAGCCCTTTACTCGATTACATAAATGTAACTAATTCATGTACATTTTTCCTTTCCTCTTGCGCTCTCCTTCGTAGCTCCTTTTCACTTGTGGAACGTTATATTGACGGATATCCTTGACATACAAGACAAATCTTCCATTGGATCTTCAGGCTTCGATTTACCAAGACAAACCCATCTCAATTCTCCACTAGACCCACATTCAAATTGCAAAGTTTTTTCTTCCAACAACAAATCATCATTCCACTTGAAATGTCCACAATATCTATGACTTAGGGAAGTATCTAGCAATTATGGTAGCATTCTTTATCCAGCACGGTGTCATCCCAGATATGAAATAGCTTTAGCAAATATAGCAATCTTCTGGCTGCATGTCCATGAAATCATGTTTGTAAATGCTCAAGAATCTATAAATATAGAAAAAAGGAAAAAGGAAGAGCAAAGGATACAAATGTACACTCACTCTCAGATTTTCCATTTATCATACGAAAAATGTTGCATAGTTTGATGATTCTTTAACTCTCCTAGCGTAATATCAAATGTCTTCATCTGTAAATTCCATTTCTTGAAGCCCAATGGTACATATATAACAGGGTTATTCGTAGGGTAAATTATCAATTTTCATTGTCATTTTGTTTTGTTTTGTTTTTGTTTTAGAGTAGCATGTCCCATACAAGCAACAAAGGGTGACATCTCCATTATATGATAATAATCTTCAATGCGCCTCTCTAGTCGGTCGATTTGAACGTAAATTAAAAAGGAAGATTCGGTTAATTTAGAACATCCAACTTCAAATATCAAAGTTAAAGAAGAGATACGTTTTCTTCGTTTTCTTACAAATCCAAGTTCCCAAAGGCGAGAAAATGACTCACCATCAATCCCATTGATGGACAGGAAAGCACAAAAACAGCCAGCGGCACTCGAACCAATCACACTTCCTGGCTCTCTTCTTTCTTTCCCCTTCTCCGCAACCCCTTGTGCTTCCTTTTAAGCCATTTTCAGTAACAAATCAGAAGAATTTTCATTTTGAGGTGGATTTGGGGAAAATGGATTCCTAGCCCTCTTCTTCCTTTCCTCTTCTTAGCAACCCCTTACGCTTTTCACAAATTGAATTGTTTTGGGGATTTAGGGTTCTTGAGGTGGATTTGGGGGAAATGGCATCTGGGTTGAATTTGGGGAAAGTTTCGTTTACAAAAGAAGATATAAGGTTTGGCCTATAAATGAATCGCATTTTTTAAATCATCTTTGTGTGTCTGGATGTGCCTTTGCTTATTTGGCAATGAATTGGCAAGTGAGAACTTACTTGGAAGGATTTAATTGGCTAACTCATTTTTTCATCATCCACGTAGACACGTCTGTTAACGATTTCAAATGGGTAAGTGATAGAGTTGGAAGAAGTGAAGTTCAGTGGCCATCGAGACAATTTTGAAAGTTCTGTGAATAAGTCGTGACAAAACCCCAAGTTTAGTGGCTAATGAAACTTTTAACTCCACTAAACTTAGAATTAGTTCTGCTTATCATCTACAAACTAACGGTTAAATAGAAGTAGCAGACAGAGGTGTTGAAACATATCTGAATTGCTTAACTTCTGCAGGCCTAAAGAGTGGTTTCTTTTTCTATCATTTGCTGAACTATCATACAACACTTTCTTCCACGTGTCTGCTCAATTAACCCCATTTCATATCTTGTATAAGAGGGATCCACCTCCTTTAACCTGTTTCGAAAAGGGCTCCACTACTGTTTGTTCGCTTGATCACCAGCTGGTGGAATGGGATCAGTTATTGGATGAGCTAAAGAAGCATTTACAATGGGCTCATCAAACGATGAAAGCCACGACTGAACAACATAAAAGGGCTGTAAACTTCGCAACTGAGGAATTGGTCTATTTGAAAATGCGGCCTTATCGTCGTAAATCATTAGTACATCATGTCAATGAGAAGCTAGCCCGCAGGTACTATGTGCTTAGATTGAAACTATCCCCCCAACTCCCAAATTCATCCAATTTTTCACGTTTCCTTGCTTAGGAAAGTTATGGGAAAATTCCATCTAATGTCTCATTTACCACAACACTTAGGGGACGACTGTGAATTGAGAATGGAACTAGAATCTATGCTGGGATTGCGAACTATACCACTAGGCCATGCCGATAGGTTGGAGGTACCTAATAAATGGTTCGGGTTATCTCTTTTGGAAGCAACTTGGAAGTCTTTTGATCTCATTAAAATTTCCTTTTTTCCACCTTGAGGACAAGGTGGCTGAATTGGGAGGGGGTAATGGATAGGCCCCCAATAAAATACACTTATTCTAGAAGGATCAAGAAGGCTGTAGAGAAGTAACAAATTCTATCTAGCAAAGGTGACATGGTTAGAGTTAGTTACATAGACTTTATAAATAGAATAAGTGCATGGAGTTAGGAGATGAAAAAGATAGTGGGTAAAGTAATATTAGGAGAGTATGGCCCTCTCGAATGGCTTCTTATGATTTCTACTCTAGGTTATAGTTTTTCATTCACTTAATACAAAAACATTTCTTGCATTCATTTTGTTCTTTCTCGTTGTTGCAATTGGGACCTAATAATGTGCTTATCTCACTGTATGGATATTAAGAATTATGCTTAGAGCCTATTTGAGTCTTATTGTTTTATGAAAATGCATTTTGGAATAATATTTTGATGGAGAATGTGTGGTTAAGAAAAAATAATAAATTTTGAGTTTGCGTGTAATATTATTTTTGTTTGAATAATGTACGGTTAAAAATAAGAGAAGAAAATGTATTTTTAAAATAATGGGAACCATACAAGGGTTTAAAAAAAAATTATGTGCATAGATATGATTAATAATAACTTAAAGTTTAGATATTCATTCACAACTCTTCACGATTCGAAGACAATGGACAAACATGAACATATGCCTTTAGTTAAGAAAAATACTGCTTGAATAGGGGCTTTTGACAAGATTTGTCGAGTTGCAGCACTTGTATGAATGTTTTTTTCCCTAACTATCCAGTGAACACGTGACACTTGTCCCCATGTTAAAAATCATGATCATTGAGTATATTCATATAGTAGGGTTGTTTAGTTAATTTACAGAGAGGAACTATGTGAAATATATTTTACCCTTGTTTAGTTTAGAAAAAAAATCAAATTTTTAGTACATTTTGATAAAAAATAAAAAAATATATTGATGAAATGTGTTGTTGAAAAATTGATAAAAGTTATGATTCCTATTAAATATGTGGTAGAAAAAGAATTTGAAGAAAAATGAGGACAAAACATGAATTTTATAAAAAAAAGAAGTCCAAAAATGGATTTTCATCTAACGCTCAATCAATCAAGGTGCCTTCCAACCAATGCTATCGTTTATACTTAGGTGTATGAGTGACTTATACAACTAAGAATATAGAACTATATAGACCGGAGGTTTTGTACAAGAATAAGCACTTGTTTGGATGCAATTTCTTTTGTATTTATATGGTCATACGTCCAAAAGTTATTATTTCAATCAATATCATCTGACACAAATATGAGTTACAACATAGCTTTTCATTTTCTTTCCCAATTTTGCCCTCTACTCCACAAATGTACAAATGTCGATGTCGGGGTATAAGTGGAATTTGAGCATAAATATCTTAATAAATAAGGGATTGCATTGTATTGGTGAACCATGTGATGAGAATAATACATTTTTCATAAGAAAATGACGTCTAGACGAGGGTTAAATGATAAAACATTTTGCACAAGAACTATATTTTGCATGTCAAAAAAAATCTAGTTCTTTCTTTCACTTCATACTATAAAGTCATGTAAAGATTGCGGTCTCGAGAAAAAGAAAATGGTAGAATGTAGCCGTGACAAAGGGCAAAAGGAACTAGTGGGATTCGGGGGCAAGTGGATTGGTAGAGGAAGGTGAGGGTATTGTTAGTGGACAATGGGATTACCGATTCGAATTATTGAATATTTGCACGAACCTTTAATTTAATGTTTTCTCATTTATAATTAAAGACAAATTACTTATAGAAAGAGGGTCTAACAAATAAAATTACTCGAGTATCCTTATTAATATAATAATTAATAACACCATTCATTACTCGAATATTATTAGATATTAAAATATTATAAAATAATGATTTAAAGGGAGATATTTTAAATCTTGACATATCATTGTTAGAAGGGTTATTTACGAGAATGTTCACTGAAGTTCGAGTAATTACGTCAATGATTATTGAAATTATTTTTCTATGGTAATAGTTTTTAAATATTACACTAATAGTCACTCGATTAAAAAAATTAAATCCTACCCGTCATCATTAAGGACCAACCTGACATTAATTGGTATCAATTATTACTCAAGTCAACAAAAATGTTGTTAAAAAAGAAACGTGAGTTTTCTATATGATTTAAGTTCAAAAAATTGATAAAAATTAAATTAGTATAGTATTTTCTCATGTTTATTCCCCAATTTTTAACTCTCCACTTTTTCTATCTTGACGTAATAAATAACTTCGTTCAGTAATATGTTGACATATAATGGTGCCACGTATGATTTAATGTTTATTTTCCGATCGAGTACTGATAGTTAGTGTGACAACTAAAAACTTGAATGACTATTACTGTAAGAAAATAACTTAAGTACTCATTGGCGTAACAACAAATAATTATATATTTTGACATATTAATATTAGAATTAATAAAAATTTAGATTAATTGAAATTTACATTTACTACCTGGAAATGGAATACTAAATTAATGAGAAATAAAATTAATATTGGAAAATCTAACCCCTATTTGGTTTGATAAAATCAGATTTTTAGTAAATTTTAATAAAAAAATGTGTTGTTGAAAAATTGTAGATCCTATAAAAAGCGAAACTAAAATTAACTATTGATTTTAACTTAAATTTTAATCAAGAATTTTAAGTTTAATGAAACATGAGCTTAGCCTATGCTTAATAGAGCTATATTAAGCCCTTGTTTGGATTTAGATTAAAATTAACTTTTAGTAAATCTTGATTAAAAAAAATAATGAAATGTGTGATTGAAAGTTGATAAAAGTAGTGAGTCTCGTGAAATGTGTGATTAAAATAATTTGAAAAAAAAATGAGTTTTATAAAATATGGGCCAAATAGGAGTTAAGTCTTCGTTTGAAGATTATTTGCAAAATCATTTTTTTTATACTTATTTTCAAATGCACATTTAAAAAAAATATTTTAACATTTTTTCTATAATATTTCCATATATATAACAACGTATTCTTTAAAAAATCACTTTCACACCAGAGCTAAGTATGTAACATATTTAAACTATTAATTTTTAAATACAAAACCGTTAATTAATAATTTTAACCAATATGCAACCTATTAAACTCATTTGTACTAAATTATTATAATTTGAGAAATAACATTTATTTTTTAAATATTTTGAATAATTATATATTGTTCTAAATTATATGTTTAGCCCTCTTCGATGGCCATTTTTTTTTTTTTTGGAAAAACATTGTTTCGAATAATGAATTTTTGGAAAATGCGTGGTTAAAAAATAAGATTTTTTTTGGATTTACATGTAGAATAATATTTCATCGTATGAATGTGTTATTAAAAAGAGTGCGTAGAAAAAATGAGTTTAAAAAAAAATGAGAGACAAACATGAGCTTAGTAGTGAATGAGAATTATAAACCTATATCTCTAGTTATTATGACTATTATATCCCTTATAGCCCTAATTCCTCCCCATAGATATGAGACTTTAGTTTTCAATAAAATATACAAAAGTTTATCTACTTCTCCATTCTCCTCCCTTTTCTCTTTACTAGTTTGCGTCCGTGCGATGCTACTATTATATCCCTTATAGCCCTAATTCCTCCCCATAGATATGAGACTTTAGTTTTCAATAAAATATACAAAAGTTTATCTACTTCTCCATTCTCCTCCCTTTTCTCTTTATTTTATAATATGTTAGCAACACGAGTAACTAAATGTACTCTATACTTAATCTCATATTCTACATAGATACAATGATTTTCTTACCACATGCACGATTTCTTCTTACATTTTTTTTTTGCATTGAATAATTTACCGGAAAATTTTGTTCTTTCCTGTACCAAACCAAAGCACCATGTTATCAAATCCAACTGCATATAAGGCC
>CAIGRO010272809.1:0-12619 GCA_903798355.1 Fraxinus baroniana | reverse complement strand
AAATTTAATACTCGAACTATACTAATTATCATTTCTTAATCCGTGTAAAAATAATGAATTATCTTTTTGGTTGCATTTCAATAAAATAGTAGTTCCCGACTATTCCCTCGCCAGAGGCCACCTGACATTCTCTCTCCCAGACATTCCCGAAATTCCCCTTGTTTTTCATACTGGTGCTCTTTTACCTCCATAACACAGCTAGAGAGAACTCAAAATTTGCATCAAAAATAGCGTCAGTATAATCTTACAAAATCAGTACATTTCATTGTTTATACTGTGCAATTTTCACGCGATTTCGATTTATTCTAATAGTACTGCTGATTTTTGCGTGTTCGTTTTTCTATTAGTTCTCTTAGCAATCTTGCAGTTTCAATGTTTTTGCTGCTGTTATTGGGGTTGATTCTGTGCAGTTTTTGACCCTTTATATTCTTTCTTTGCGTATATTATGTGGTGATTGATGCTTTAAGTATATAATATTCCTTATCTACATAATAGTAGTATATTATATGGTTATTAAAACTTAAGGAAATGTCTGCCCGTAATTTAGCTTCACGTATATGTACATCCCAATTTATTCAGTATTTGAGTAGCAACGAGCAGGGGTTTGTGAGTTCCTTGAATAAAATTGTAGAGCAGGCTCCGGTTTAATTTAGAACATGCATGACTAGTTCTATTAGTTTAAGTACTGTTAATTTCCCCCTTTCTGGGTACTGTTTAGAATTGTTCTCCAGATGCTCAATGTATTTTAACTGGGGGGTTTTTTTTTTTCCACTGGGATTTATGTATTAATAATAATAAGCATTGGACTGTAAAAGTTAATGAACTATAAAGAAATAAATTTGGGCCTTCTGAGAATCAAATGCCCAAATTCAATCTGTGGAATTTTAGTGGTCATTGCACTTTAGCCAGATGGTTTGCATTTTATTGATTACACCCCCTGCATCATGAACTTGCCAACTTTACAGAAAAAAATGCTGATAATTACCCTTGCAAACAAGTATTTTGCAGAGTTTTTAAAATAACAAGGGATACTGAGGGCACATTAGAACCAAATGAGTTAATCTGCAAAACATGCAACCCACCCATAAAATGTTAATCATCCGTAATTTTTTTAGAATATTTCTCCGTTGACAATTAACAAAGTAAACACCACTTCAACAGCTCTTGCAATGATTAGATTAGTTTCTGAGGGCAACCTGTTCGGAAAATTGAGGTAAAATTATAAATATGTCTGAGTTCCTTTGAATTTTCTCACATCATCTTTGTTTTTTAGTTGTCATTTCCTGTCATCTTTTCGACTAGTTAAACCATTTAGGCTCTCTATCGAACCCTTTTAAAGGAGTGGCCCCGAAGTTTGATGTTTGTTGATTGTATGGTCAGGTTAGTAGTAGTGGCAAATCAGATGGATAGGGTGTAAATAGATTTTTGATGAAAAGTCATCCATCCAATAACTAAATGGACGTTAATAGATGGGATTTATATGATTTAGACTGATACGACAATTCAATAAGATGCAATTTTATCGGATTGAATTCAATTTTTATCTAATACTGGACACAGCATACTCACCTTCACATCTCAGCAAATGCCTTGTTTAGTCTGTAAAATAAATTCAACTACTATACCATCAATAGATTCATTGAATTTGAATATATAATGTTTCCCTTTGCAGATTCTATTGATTTCTTTGTATTAGTTCAAAACACAAATATAGGCATAACTAGTACAAAACCGGGCTGGGGGCATTTCTGGAATTAAACTATAAATCTCTACTAAGCTAGAGTCATACCACTACCAAATTCCACCAGTTATCGCTTCTTTCTTTTTCTTTATATAAACTGTTCTAGCCAGCCTTTTGACTGTTATGCTTCAAGAACCTTATTCTCAAAACTAATTCCCCATGGAAATCAAAGGGACTTTTGATAACAGAGGCTACTGTTAACAGCGAATGCTCTAGTTTCGGATGATAAAGAGTGATACCTGCATATGAGTTGAGAAGTTCCCTCTTTAAAATCAAAATTTGAGCTGTTATATTGTTTTGATTTTTGGAAAAATAATGAGCTATGCACGGTAACAGACTTTGGTGTAATGCTCGATGGGTTTTATTTTCTGCAGGATCTACAACTTCACTTTTGTAATGCAGTCTATGCACAATTTACTTGATTACAATAGGAGACATAATACTAGCTATACGACTTTTATTACTATTGTTGTTGTTAATGCTTTAGTGGTATTGCTGGTATTTTTTTCTTGATTTGTATCCAAACTTTAATATTTACGACATGGCATCTGTCGCATTGTGTTACCCACCTGAGTTTGAGCCACAGCGTCTTGAAGAACTGTGTTACCACTCTGGCTAATGATTAGAGTGGATTTATGATTATTCATCTTTGTTTCCCCCAAATATAATTGAAAGAAACATAAATGAATTTGTAGGTTTCGCAACCACCTCAATTTGACTGGGACATTCTGAGAATTGAACCCAGGACCTCCCGCACCTAAAGGGAGAATCAAGGCTATTTGTGTGATTTGACATTATCAAAATTATTAAACTTAATGTGGATAGAGCGGACTCTAAGATCCTGAAGTGAGGATGTAATTGAACCAGTCAAGCAGAGTCATTTTTCTTATTGAAGATGCAGGTACTCCCTGGCTGGCATATGTTGTTTTGTTCTGCCATTTGTAAATTTTCTATTATTCAACACCGCACAGGGTATGGTGCAGGTCAATGTTTGTACCATTGACTAATCATGCTTCAATTACAGGCTTAGTTATTTGGTGCAAAAACAATACTTCCACACTGAGTAAGTATCTCTGTTATTTGATGGTTATATAATACTAAAATATACTGGTTAAATATTCTGCTTCCGGAGTCCTCCTTGAAGTAATGCTCTTTCATTTTCTATATTCTTAATCCATATACCGTAGAATCTTATCAGAAGGTAATTGTATTTGTGTACAGAAAATACCTTTGTGCAGAGGTTCTCGTTCTCATATCCATCGACTCCACAACTGACCAGAAACAGTATTAAATAGAGCTCTAAAATCGAGTTAGGGAGCCAAATAACTTTTTTTCGATTCAGTTACATTATTGACACAGGTCACTAAATCAACAATATTTAGACCTTTCAGTGTGAAGTAACTGTTTCCTCATTATGTTACACCATTGAGGCAATTGAACAACTATGTCTTAATAGTTAACGTGGTTACATTGTGAAATCTAGCTTTAGCACTCGTGATATCAGTGATGGATGCTCTGTTTTTAAAGTCTTGGTTCTTTTATTTACAATCAGATCCGTCCAGGTTGACAAGGAAATAAATAAGTGTTCTGTGGCTGACAAATAATTTGTAAAATGGGTCATATCGAATGGGACCTCTCACAACTGAAGCGAGAATCATACCACTAGACTATCAACTGTTGTAGTTGATTATTTTGTTCCTTGGAGCTTGTTATTTGCTTCTTGCTTTTTCTAAACTTTTCTAGATCAAAGGAAACTTTGATCTCCGAAGCTACAATGAACAGACAGTTCTCTAGTTTTGGACGATAAAAAATTCCAATGTGCGTAAAGTTGTGACTTGTGAAGCTTCTTCTTAAAATTGTAATTTGAGTCGTGGAAAAAATAATGCGCTGTGCTGGGTAATGGACTTTGGGATAATGCTCAATGTGGTGTCATATTATGCAGCATTGATTTGTATGGGTGCTACTGTTTTCCTTGTCATATATTCATACTTGTTAATATTTATGTTATCATCGCCTCAGCCGCAATCTGTTAACCTGGTCATTGTTTGATCCATTTCAGTGTCTTGAAGAGGACCTCTTTGTTTGTAGGGATGCTGCTGCTGCTTTTCTTGTCAAGTATGCATACTTGTTAATATTTTATGATATGGCCTTGGCCGCAATCTGTTAACATCTCCCTTGTTTGATCCATCTCAGTGTCTTGGAGAGACCTCTCCTACCACTTTGGCATATTGACTGAGTTGACTTTATTTATGACATTGGTAGGCTCCCACCTGGAATACAGAATTGAGGAATGAAATTGTGATTGTAGGTACTTAAACAGAAACTCGGTGACTTGTGGAATTGTAAATGATATTATAATTGATAATAGTGATACTACTTTTAAAGAAATTACAAATATAAAATGGAAAAGGGATACTGTATCAGGCATTCGAAAAGCCTGAGATCACTCCCAGTTTTCTCACACACTCAAGGGATGAATGAATAATAAAACTCCCTTTATCTATAGTGAGCTGGCGCCACACTTATTCAAAAAATTCCTCTCCGACTTCCTTCCTTGATGAACTCACAAAATTGCAAAAACAGTTCAACATTTTTAACTCAATTAAATCTCTAACAGCATGGACTCCTCTTTCCTTGTGTGAATCAGTGACATGAGCTTCCAGTTCTTCCCCTTTGGCTTGATTTTCCCTTTTTGCCCTCCTAGCATATGTGAATTGAACCAGTGGCCTATCAGTTATCTCATCCTTGTTTTGCTGAAAAATAGTTGAAATACACACACACACACATATTTTGAATGGGACATTCTGAGAATTGAACTTAGAACCACTTGCACCCAAGAAATATACCACTAGATGCCCTGCTATAGTCAATTATTTTATACTTGGAGCATGTAATTTCTTGCTTTTTCTGTATATCAATAGATATGGTAGGGGTATTGCCAACAATATCACCACCCCGTGATCTAGGTGGAGGCCTAACAATCTGCTTAGGCTTTGGTGCTGTTTTGAAATTGAAAACAAAAAACTGTTCTAGTCAGCCTTCGACTATTATGCTTCTCGAAGCACATTTCATGAAGTTCTTTGATCTATTCATCATAGGCAATCAAAGGGAGCTTTGATCTTAGAATCTACGAACATTTCTCTAGTTTTGGATGATAAAAAGTTCCTACGTGCATATGTGTCGTGAAGTACCTTTTTAAAATTGCAATCTGAGTCATGAAAAAATAATGATCTGTGGAAGGTAATAGAAATTGAAATAATGCTCAACATGGTGTAATTTTGTGAAGGATTGTTTCTGCTGCTAATGCTTTTCTCGACATTTATTCGTACTTTTTAATATATATATATATGGTATGACATCATGCGTTGACCTTGCCTGAGTTTGATCCATCTCAGTTTGTTGGAGAAGATCAATATTACGAATCTGGCATAATACTTGAGTTGACTTATGTGTATCATCCTTGTTTCAGTGAAATTTAGTTGAAAGAATTTTTATTTTTTATCTTTTTTAAAAAAGTACCACGACCACCTTAATTTGATGGGGGCATTCCGAGAATCGAACTCGGGACCTCTCGCACCCAAAGCGAGAATCATACCACTAGACCAAATGCCCTATTGTTGATTATTTTGAACCTTGGAGCTTTTAATATCTTGCTTGTCTGTATACTAGCTTCTAGCAGAACATTTCACAGAAGAATTTTATCTATTCATTGTAGGAAATCAAAGGGAGCTTTAATCACAGAAGCTACAGTTAAGAGACTGTTCTCCCGTTTTTTGGCGATCGAAAGTTCCTACATGCACGTGTTGTGATATCTTTTTAAAATTGCAATCCGATTTGTGATAAAATAACGAGCTATGAACTGTGTAATTTTATTAAGGATTGTTTCTAGTGTTGCTGCTGCTGCTGCTGCTCCTGATTCTTTTCTTCACACGTATTCATACTTTTTAATGGGTTAATCCATTTGTACATAATGGATTACCCCCTCTCACATAATGCACGGAGCCCGCTTGTATTTAAAAATTTTGACAATGTGGTCCCCATCCCCATTGTGAATAGTATGTAAAAGATTCGGTAAAAAAATTCGGTACATGTAGCCTGATCCTTTGATCCATCTCTGTGTCTTGGAGAAGATTTGTTTTACCACTCTACTGAGTTACTTCATTTATGATATTTCATCTTTGTTTCGCTGAAATTTAGTTGAATGAAATTAAAAACAAAAAAGTAGGATTCATGCCAGCTTAATTTGACAGGGCATTCCAAAAATCAATCTCGGGACTCCTCGCACCCAAAGCGAGAATCACACTACTAGATCAAATCAATTACTGATGATTTTTATCAATCAGCTAAATCATTACTCCATGGAAGTAATAGTATACGCTGGGTTAGTAAGTATAGAACTGAAGGAAAATTTTATGTTGCCAGTGTCGCTATCACTGTTATATATCTAGAATTTGTGCTTTCAACCTATAATGTCTGTGCCCTGTTCAGTAGAATGAACTGCTGACAGAATTTCATTTTCTCTTGGCCTCTATTCCAATGTTATTCAGATCTCTTCAAGAAAAAATATATCCACGTGCTAGTTAAAAGTTGCTTCGGATTTTCGCGTGCAGCTGGGCAAGAAGCTGAAGGTTCACCTTTGGATTTCACTAGTCACCTTCTTGCCACACAGAAGTGAACATGTACATGCTGAAGGCTTATTTTTATGATTTTGACATTTTCTTAATCATCTAATTGATGTGGATAGATCAAACACTATTTCTCTTATTGCAGGTAACCTGTCTGACATGTTGTTTCAATAGCTGATGCTTGTAAATTACCTATCATGCACTGGAGCACAGCGAATTGGGTAGGTGAGCTTAGTGTCATTATTGAATTCACTTGAATTTCTGTATCATGCAAAGTTATTTGATGCCAAAAGCCCATGTTTGGCTACTGTATATAAATTGTTTATGATCGATGTAACTACTTTTTATCCACATATTTCGTGGAACCACAAGTACCACACACTTATCTACATCTCGTTTTTATCTATTTTAATATAAACCGTTAATAAACAACTCCCAAACATGCTTTAAAATATTTCCATTTTCCTACAGTGACAGTCAATGCACCTGTTATTTGGTTTTTATATATTGCTGAAATATGGAGTTACAGTAATATATTCTTGATTCTTCCTTGACATAATGATCTTCTTTTATATATATTCTTAATCCATATTTGGTAGAATCTTTTCAGCAACTTTCTGCTGAGGTTCTTCATAACTTTGGATCGATGATGAGGTGATAATATCAACAATATTTAAACCTTTCAGTAGGGCAATAAATATTTTAAGCTTAGAATACATTATTGAGGCAGACAAGTGAATAGTCAATAGATAGACCTTTTAGTGGGCAGTAACTGTTTCCTCATAATGTTACATTATTGAGGCAATTGAATCCATGGTATATTAACTTCCCAGTAGTGCAACAACTAAGTCTTAAAAATGTTACATTATCAAATCTAGCTTTAGCATATGCATCATCAATGTAGATATAAATTTTTTCTGTCTTGATTTTTTTATTTACTGTCAGATCTGTCCAGCTTGACTAGGAAATAAAAAATGCTTTGTGGCTGACTAAAATATTTAGTAAAATGGGGGCATTCCGAGAATCGAACTCGGGACCTCTCGCACCCAAAGCGAGAATCATACCACTAGACCAAATGCCCTGTTGTATTCTATTACTTTGTTTGTTGGATCATGAACCTGTTTGACAAGTCTGACCTGACGAAAGATGAATCAAAGTAAACAAACTGTAGAGTTGTGTGAGAATTATAGAATAATGAAAAAATGGGAGAGAAGAAGTAGGGAAGGGAAGAGAAAGAAGGGAGAGAAAGGGTAAAGATAGATAGCCGGGGGAGAGAGAAAAAATTAGATAAGAGTGCTGTAATTTTATTCAATAATCAGAAGGTGTTTAACAATGAAGAACCACCTACATACTTAAACTAGAAGTCCCTAACAAAATATAGAACATTACCTAATAATAATTAAGGAAAGGAAAATCACTCTAAATAATTGTAAAACGATTCTTCTTCTAACCAATGGAAAGTCTTACATAATTATCTTTATCGATCTCCATCATGGTCTCTCATTACATTACCTGTAATTTTTAAAGGGTGTAACTGGTAAGTACATGACAAGATATGTGACGGTTAATTTAATTTTTCATGAATAATGTACCAAAAATTTTCTTTGTTTCATTTTCCCTATGTTGACTTCAAAATATTTAATTTCTCATTTGTTCTTCTTGGAGATTGTCAAATATGATAATTGTATTTCCTTGTAGTTGATTTATTGAGACTTCAAGAAAAAAATTATATAGTATTCACAACCACCTTAATTTGAATGGGGGGCATTCCGAGAATCGAACTCGGGACCTCTCGCACCCAAAGCGAGAATCATACCACTAGACCAAATGCCCTGTTGTAGTCGATTCTTTTACCCCTTGAAGCTTGTAATTTACTTCTTGCTTTTCAACTGTATAAACTGTTTTGGTCTGTCTTTTGACTATTATGCTTCCAGAAGCACATTTCACAAAACTCAGAGATCTATTCCTCATAGGCAATTGAAGGCAGTAATGAACTCAAAGGCTACAATTAACAATTGATAGGCAGTTTGGACTATAAAAAGTGCCTATGTGCATACGAGCTGTGAAGTTCTTTCTTTTTTGAAATTGTAATTTGAGTTATATTATTCATGAAAATTTAGCAATAGACTTTTGTATAATGCTCAATGTGGTGTAAATTTGTGCAGGATTGTTTATAGTGATGCCGATGCTGCTAATCCTTTTCTTGACATGTAAACGTACTTTTTAATATTTATGGTATGGCTTTGGCTGCAATTTGTTGACCTAGCCCGAGTTTGATCCATCTCAGTGTATTGAAGATCCATTTTACCAGTTTGGCATAACGACACAGTTGACTTCATTTGTGATATTTCATCCTTGTTTCCCTGAAATTTAGTTTAAAGAAATAACAAAAAATGTAGGATTCATAATCACCTTAATTTGACTGGGGCATTCCGAGAATCGAACTTGGGACCTCTCTCGCACCCAAAGTGAGAATCATACCACTAGACCAAATGCCCAATTACATATGAATCTTAGCACTCAGCTAAATCGTTACTCCACATAAGTATTGTACACACTGGGTTTGTAAGTCTTGAAGTGAAGGAAAATTTTATGTCTCCAGTGTCACCTATCATTTTTAAATATCTAGAATTTGTTTTTCCAAATTTTGGGTATGTGTAAATACTGTATACCTCCTCTTCCAGTAGAGTGAACCGCTGACTTTTATTTCCTCTTGGCCCATACTCCAATGTCGTTCAGATCTCTGGAAGGGAAAAAAAAAAAATGCCTGTGCTTGCTAGTTCAGATCTCTGGAAGAAAAGAAAAAATGTTTGTGCTGGTTAATTTCACGTGAAGCTGGGCAAGGAGGGACAAGAAACTGAAGTTTCACTGTTGATTTTCATACATTCACCTCTTGCCACACAGATGTGCATATGTATATGCTCTCGAGGCTTATTTGCATGATTTGACATCCTTTTAATTTTCTAATTACTTTGGAGAGATCACACTATTTTTCTTATTGATGATTCAGGTAATTCCTGGCTGACGTGTTGTTTCAATGACTGTTTCTTTGAAATACCCTATTATGCAATGGAGCACAGCGTATTGTGGAGGTGAGCTTAGTGTCATTCAAAAAAATTTCTTGAATTTCTGTACCTTGCTAAGTTATTTGATGCCAAAACTTAATATTTCTATTTCCCGTAGTGGACTTTCAATACCCCTGTTCTTTGGTTTTTATATATTACTAATATATGCAGTTTATAGTAATACACTGATTCTTGATTCTTTCTTGACATAATAATATTCCGTTTTCTATATTCTTAGTCTATATTTAGTAGAGTCTTGTCAGCAACCTTTGTGCTGAGGTTCTTCTTAAACTTTGGATCTGATGACTCTAGAAGTGATAGAATCAACATTATTTAAACTTTTCCGGAGGGCAATAAAATTTTTATGGATAGGTTTTGCATTATTGAGGCAAGCAACTGAATGAATAATATTGAGACCTTTCAGTGGGCAGTAACTGTTTCCTCATAATGTTACATAATTGAGGCAATTGAATCAACAATGTATAATCCTTCCCGTATCCCATCAACTATGTCTTAATAAGGTCTACGTTATTAAGCCCCTGTTTGATCCCATTTTTTAGAATAGATTTTGTAAAAAATGATTATTTTTATTTTTTATTTTTTAGAATATGTGGTTAAAAAGTAGAAAAAATTTTGAGTTTACGTGCAAAATTATTTATTGAAAGAATGCATGATTGATAATAAGTTTGGAGAAAAATGAGTTTTAAAGAATGAGGTTCAAGGGCTAAATCTAGCTTTAGCACTTGTGATATTAATGTTAATTTTTGTTTTCGGTCTTTGATTCTTCTACTTAGCCCCCGTTTGGTGCACATTATTTTTAAAAGAATGCATTTTTTTGGTTGATGTGAATAATATGTGGTTGAAAAAGAAGGAAAAGTTATTGATGTGATAGAAAATATTATTTTATTGAAGAATGTTTGGTTGAAATGAGTAGAAAAATGAAAATGAAAAGAAAAATATGGCCCAAACAGGGGCTTAATAGCAGATCTGTCCAGGTTGACTAGGAAATAAAAAAATGCTATGTGGCTGACTAAAATGATTCATAAAATGGGGCATTCCGAGAATCGAACTCGGGACCTCTCGCACCCAAAGCGAGAATCATACCACTAGACCAAATGCCCTCATGTGCATCGTTGCTTTGTTCCTTGGATCATGAACCTATTCGACAAGTCTGACCTGCAGCATGGTAGTTATTTGCAGTTTTATTTTAGTGCTGAACTTATTTTGTTTCAGTATGACACTGAAGTTTGCATGTTTAGTTTGGTTAATCAGCTGAACTCTGTTTGATGTCGAACGTGCAAGACATTAATGTTAATGCCATGTAAGATTGTTATATTCTTCGGACATTGTGTTAGAAAAATTACTGGATTTTAATTTAGTGATCAAACCATGAAAATCAAACTTGGTCGACCACTTTGAAATTAAATAAAATTAATTGACTAATATAAAACTTCATTAATAATGTTTCAAACCCATTTTTATTTACATCAACTTGAAATGGGGCGGCCATAATTATAATGGTCCTAAGGTAGCGAAATTTGTTGTCGGGTAAGTTTCGACCCGCACGAAAGGCGTAACAATCTGGAAAATGTCTTGGAGAGAGGCTTGGGTGAGATAGACATGTTTGTAAAAATGTGGACTACCTACTTGGACAAAAAGGCCCTATGAAATTTCACTGTTCCCCAGGATTGAGTCTTATTTGGGACATAGCATTTTCCATAATGATGTCTATAATGGATGCATAAAGGCCCCATATCTCACAGCTCCCCCCAATTGAGGGGAGGGAGGGAGGGAGGGAGGGAGGGGGGGGATCTTCATGTGTCCATTATGGACACATTATGTATTGTGCTATGTACGTATAACACAACCTTTTTTTATTTACATCAACTTGAAATGGGGTTCGAATTTTAATTTTTTTGACATGCAATTGGCTCTGAAATTAGGTTTTGTAAGATTTGTTATGTTAGTGTGACTAGATCAAAATGATTTCAATCTTTTAGTTAAACCACTAATTTGATGAAGAATGTTGATCAACATTGAAGCACTTGTAACCATACAAACTGCAGCTATTAGAAACATTTTTTCATCAAGCACTCCTGAATTATACACCCTACGTGCAGAAGGTTCCTAAATTTTTAAGAGTAAATGTTTTGTCCTTCACTTAACAACATGAACTTCGTTTGTCTTTCTCATTCCAATTAACAAAACTAATGAGTTGGCTAATAAAATTATTTTCGTCCATCTCAACATCTACCTTGGTAGAAAATTTAACTTTGTCAGACTCAACTGAATATTTATGAATGCGATGACGGGACTTCCATTAAGTGTGGAGAATAGTCATGGTACCTTATATAAGGTTGGGGTGTGGGTGCATTATAATTTTTTATTTATTTATTTTAAATTTTATTTCTTTCTTGTCTATTTTTTTTTTTTTTTGCCCCTTTTTGTCAATGTAAATGTTGATTACGAAGTTTGGATATTCAATTGAAAATTTTCAAGCTTTTAAATTATTTGGTCACTAGTTTATTGATTTGTGAATGATAACGAGCTAAGAAGTGAATTATGTGTGTAAACTAGGTTTGCAATTCTTTTTTTGGAAGAAAAATCCTAGTACATCATGTTATCATTAAATTGACATGTTTGGTTTTTAATTAGACTGTGAGTTCCAGTTTTCAATTTCATAGTGACAAAGAGTAGCTCTCGAAGCATAGATCAGTGAGTGGTGCAAAGGATATGAGTGATGTAGTCTTAGCTGAGTTGACGCCGCAGTGTGAGAGTTAAATTTCTGCCTCTAACAAAGTTTGGAATTTGACTATTTGTGGGTACCAATATGGTAACTCTTATATCCTGGCCTGTTGAGGCACATCTCGCAATTTACCTCCTTCACAATGCTTTAGGGACAGGACGATGGAGGACCTCAAGGTTGAGGTCCAACCTTTAGTAGTGACAGAGTAATGATCACTCCATATTCCGAAAGTATTAAAACATTGCCGATTTTTGAATGTGAGCGCTTTTGCATGCTGCTCTGAAAAGTCAGAAAAGACTGCCTTAAAACTGGACTAGACCTATAATTATTCTCGTTTAATGCTATGCAGTAAATATGCATTTTTAAATAGGTATGCGTTTACATGTAAACGGGACCAAACTGCGATAATCATGTTTAATGGAAAACATGTTTTTTCTAGATA
>CAIGRO010272801.1:0-24286 GCA_903798355.1 Fraxinus baroniana | reverse complement strand
CCTCACATTTTCAACATAATTTCGATAATCCTTCTCAATACACGTCATATTCTCATACCCACCCGCTTCAACTACTACAACTCTTGTGCAATGGAATCACAGCCATATCATTCACTTTCGACAGACTTGCTTTGTGATTATGCTCGAGGTAAACCGTGCAAATTTTCCATATTCCACGAACATCTGAGGAAGCAGTTATCCTCGCTTTGCAACCTATCTGAACTATTGGTTGCGGCTTCAAAGAAGCGCTAGTGTTATTCCCGCGTCTTCCCTCACGACTATACGTCAGTGTAACATATCTCACTAATCCATCGTCGCCCTTTCTAGAATTCCTTCTCCTCACGGGAAAACCTACTGCGTACGTATATCTTTTGTAAAATTCGAACAACTCTTTCTGATCATTGAACTGAATACCAACTTCAGGCACAATCACATCTTTTCCTAAATTATCATCTTCCAACGTTATTACATTATCAATCAAGTTCTTAGCATTGGAATCTACAAATACTTCATCATCATCAAATACCTCCAGTAGTTCTTTTCCTACTTCAAAATGAATAGGAATATGTTCAATTACAATAAAAATAGGAACCCAGTGGCAAAAATCAAATTCATACACTTGTAATTGTACATTTCAAAGCACATCTTCTATAAATCTTGAATTCTACCTTTCTGAGTTGTCCGTTCGTCGTCATGGTCGTGATTGAAGTTGTGTTCCAACTGAAGCTTTGCCTCTGAAACTTTATTTATACTGGATTTGGGAATGGAGATTGAATCTTAGCCTGTTTGAAAATCAAGATTTTCAGTTAAATTACAAAGCCAATTTTTTCTGCAAATATTGGATATTCCAGCCCACAAATTCACGTTCCAACTTCATATAACACAATCAAATTACACCCACTCTTCGGACAAAGAAGCAATGAAAAATAAAGGAAATCGGTGTCCAGAAATTACCAGGTAATTTTCAGGCGACTTCGCAGCTGCTTCGAGTTGGGGGCCGCGAATGGACGGAACTTGAGCACGAATGGACGGAACTTTTCGGAGCCGGGGCGGAGAGTTCTTAAAGCTTCGAGCCCGGAGGTCACTTGAGAAGATTTTTTTCTTCTTCACCGTTGACTGACCGCCCGGAGATCGACTGGTGGCGGGAGATTTGGGGGAGAGAGAGGGAGAGAGAGAGAGAGAGAGAGAGAGAGGGAGAGAGAGAGAGAGAGAGAGAGTTTGGGGAGAGATGGGGTTATGGGGGGGGAGGGGGGGGGGAGGGAGGGGGAGAGAGAGAGAGAGAGAGAGAGAGGGAGAGAGAGAGAGAGAGAGAGAGTTTGGGGAGAGATGGGGTTAGGTGGGAAATGATTCTGGGGAGAGAGAGACGGGTTTTGTTAATTTGGGTGAGGTGCAATTTTTTATTATTTTTAATTCATATTTCATTGCCACGTAACCATTTTTGAAGTGCTGTGAATATTGCTGTGAAGTATTGTTGTACAACCAGCATTATTGTTAATTATTATCTCTAACTTAAGTACCATTTTCTTCAATTATTATATGAACCAATCACTGATGACGAAATTTATCCGTCGCTAAAAACAGAGCTCATATTTATAATCGGTCAATAGAAAATACTTAAATAGCCACTTTACCCCTTTTTCAAGGCGACAATTCATCAAATCCACAGTGTTTCTTGTTATGCCTCTTTTAATGAAACTTCAAAGTTCAAATAATGACCACTTGTCAGCTAAGTAGCAAGTTAATCGGGCCCGCACTCCATATCACTGTCCTACCTGATTTAGACGAGGCCATAACTACAGTAGTCGAAGTGATGCAAGTGAAATACTTCGTGCCAAAGCGCATCACTTCGATTACAGATCACCCCACAACTTTATGATCTACTCAACCCAAAAGTTCATACATTAATAAATATCCATATATGAACTTGAGGGACTATTGCTACACTATTCTAATGAGGCTCCAAATAACGACCATGTGTAGCCAGTTAGACAACTAATTAGGCTTGTACTCCACATCAATGCCTACCTTGCTTAGCCTTGAGGCCATAACTAAGGTAATCGAAGTGATGCATCACCTTAGTCGAGGTGTTATGTAGAGGTCGACCCTCTATATCTAGGCAAGGTACAATAACCTGTTACAGAAAGAATTCGAGGCAATTGGCTCTACAATGAGAGAGAGCATCTACCAATTCACTGATTCCAAGAGATCTTATTTACAAGATCTTTTTATGATTGATTGATATAACATCTTTGAAGCGGATACCCACGATCAGATTGTCAATCTACTTTACACATGTCAAACCTAGGCTATAAGGTGACTTGGAAACATTAAGCCTATGTTTGAGACCCATTTTTGTTGACAATGAATTTTGTAATAGTGAGTTTTTGAAGAATGCGTAATTAAAAAGTAGTAGACATTTCATGAGCTCATGTGTCTTTTCATCTAACGACAGCCATTCCACCTCTTTCATAATAAAAAAGCTCAAATATTGTGTTATTTAAAGGTAATTCAATTTTACACACTCAAGTATCATTGCTCTCTCATATACCCGATGTCTGCACACTATTGTGACTCAAGTCTTTCGCACGTTCCACGCCTAAACCTATACTAGTGACTGACTTGGCCGTCATAGTTCACGCGGCCGCCACCCCCTATATTTAAAGAAGGCCACGTATTCCTAACGATTTATCTAAATATGTATTAACGTGAACGTGAGTGAAGTCGAAATTTGTTGATCGTGTCACCCGTTCAAAAATCGAGTCAACGCTTCTTTTAATTGTTTTAATTTGAAATTTAAATGGATTTTCAATTGAGCGAATAATAAAAAATTGAAATTAGTGGTGCGCGTTCTTCTTGGTTATAGGCTAGTGCTGCCTACATATACAGATTTATATGTAGTGTTTCATCAATTATTTTTATTTACTTGGTTATACATGCTTTTTTAACACTTTTATAACTGTACACTCACGTATATATATATATACTTATTCTAGAAGCCCTTCTCTTTATTTTATTTTTCTTCGTATATGAATAAATTCAGCTTAGACCAACTAAACTTTTCACAATGAAATCATTTTGTTCTAAATATGCCCCCTGTTTGGTTTGGATTAAAATTCAATTAAAATGTTAAGTCAAAATCAACCATTAATTTCAAAAATACATTTTATGAGACCCATAACTTTCCAAACACACATTTCATCAATTTTTATCAAAATCTGCTAAAAACCTGATTTTAATTTCCACCAAACAGGGGCTATAATATTTTCCCTTAACATTGTAGATGGAGTTATTGGAAATATCATTTTATCATCTACCATTCTCAACTAAAATCTAACTCAAAAATAATTTCTGTAGCAAATTTCTTGCCGACTAACTACCAGCTCAAATAACCTTCCATTGGTTACAGTTACAATAACTAATTACAATACAATAAGATGAGTTCCGACGTTCAACCCCTAAATTGCGAAAAAGTGAAAGTTGTTGGATGAAAAACAAATGGCCTACAAAGAAAACACCATTTTTGTGAAACATAAATGTTATTGCTGAAATTTGATGTAGTTTATGCTGCCTGATTATATCTTCATTTGCTCGTACCTGTCGATATCTTGATAAACAAAGTCTTTCTGCTGGACAATGAAATTTCAATAAATATAGTGTTACTGTTCATACCATTATATATAAGAACAACAATGGGAAAAAAGCAAAATTCGTTTAGAGGTACAAAAAGGTGCATGAATTAATTTAGTTTTCAGCTATAATCCACGAAGTGCTGGAAAAAAGGAAGAATTAATGTGTCAAAATGAATGGAGTGTGCCATTATCATGAAAACAAAACTATGTTTGATGAAAACATCAATGTCACCACTCATCAGCACAGTGTGCCATTATCATATAACAGAAGGGGTGAACATTCCAATATTTTGCTGGTTGAAGCCTTTAAATAAGAACTATGGCTAGAGGGATAGCAAAAACTGGATTGGCATGGTAATATCTTAACAATATTGCTACAACTCAAAAAGAATATTGTACAAGGTAATGTCAGGAACGAAATCCAAGTTGTGAAAAAGTGCTGAATCTTTAAAGAACAAGGAATATCACATCCTTCTGTGAAAATATCTTACATTTTCATTCTTCCGCTAACAAAATATATACAAGATATTAACGAGAACAAACTTGGCGTCCCCAGATTCAACTGAAAAATTGACACGAATTAGACTGGAATTAGATTTCCTTGGCATAGATATATATATATATATATATATATATAAAAGCTATAATAGAATGGCAAATTTTAAAGATATACCTTTCTAGATAGGCATCCAACATTGTCCAGATATTCCGTCGCCCATTTCTCTTGCTCCAAATTTCCAACATAGCAACATATACATCCTTTACCACTTTCACCATCAACAAGAACATTTTTCTAATACCCAACAATTTCTAGTAAGGTATGAGAATGGTGGTGACAATAATTTCATCTTCAGTTGATGATAAATAGGTTACTGTTGTCATATTGAAAATTCAGTTTTTAGTTATTTGACACTTTTGACTTGAGAATGTATCGAGTGTCCAATTTCCTTTTCCGAAGCATTTAACTTCAGCTTCTCAGTTGCAGCCTCCTTCTCTGCTTTCTTTTTCTCTAACTCCAGCTGCTTGCAATTTTCTTCATGGGCTTGCTTGAACATTCTCGCAAAGTTGAACAGAGTTGAAATCACTGCAGCAAAAAAGAAATATAAAGTAAATAAAAGGACTTACATTTGCAGATTAGGAACAAAATAGTACCACTGCGTGAAACTAAAATGGATTGCAACAAGCATGACACATGCAATGTTTTGGTTTTTATTGAACCAAGAACCACCAATTGCACTAAAATGAATAAACTGAGAAAAATGAGGTCAGCTTCTTCTCAAGATAACTTAAATTCCTCAAAACTGCTATACAAACGTCCAATTCCTAAATTTTGCGAAGTGATGAGTACCTTGCTCAAATTGGCAACGAGATGGGTCTTCTCCAAAGTAAAGAATCAAGGCATCCACATTTCTACCCTGTATAAGGTCGAATTTGATACACACCGGACAAGGAAGTGTTAATGTGCTTAAATGTCAAAAATTAAAAATATGAATGTTTTGCTTATGGATGTACATACCACTCCAGAATAAAGTGAAGCCAAGGACCTTACTTCACCTTCAGCAAAACAAAGAAATTCCTTCAAAGCCTGAGACCAAAAGTTCACTCAGCATATGGAATTGCTAGAAATGCAGCTGTTCATTTGAAAAACATGGACACAACAGGAATATGAAACTTAAAAGTTTCAGAGCCTCCAACAACTTATTTAGTTTTCAAGCTACAATCACATGATTCCTAACATCCTATTTTACTCCACAATAATTAAATGCTCTTGCTAAAAAAATCTGCTGCTGTTGAAACTATAAGAGTAATAGAAAATTGATTAAAATACACCCTCATACATCTTCGAAACTTTCATTTCATTTATTTCACGAATTACCTTACGGAAATTTTCTGACACACTACCATCATTTTCAGACATGGACAACTCCTGCACAATTTTTTCCAGTCCTTTGCTAACTGCTTGCATTTCCTCCGCCAAAAATCTCAATTGGATCTGGACAGAAATTTGAATGGTCCAGTCAACATAACCCAGTTATATAATGAAATTGATTATTGCTTCAGTCTCTGGAGAAATTATCTAAGACAATCATGGAGAAGTCCAACAAGTACCTTCGATGCAGGTTCCAAGTCAGAAAGGTCTTTCCAGAAATCAAGAAGTTCTGGCAGTTTATCAGCAAGCACCTGGTAATAATTAAACAAAAGAGTTCACTATCTTCTTGTTGAGTTGGAATTAAATCATGCACGAATGACTACTTGATGTGGTTCTAACACAATCTGAGTCATATATTCATGGAAACATAAAATTGGGCGAGGATAATTCTTCCACGGAAAGTTTGGCGAGTCTCCTGATTGAATTAATTCGTCATTTGCCTCGTAAAGGAAAGCAAGAATAACAACATTTACGATATTTACTGGTCTAGAACCCACATATAATCAGAAAAAGGAACAAGAAAAATTCCATAAATTGGAAGTATATGTCTTGCCAGCGCATATCATCTTTATTGCTTCTGACTACTTACATCAAACATAATAAGATAAACACAACCCAGTCTAAATATTAATAGGACAAGCATAAGTTGGTTGAAAGAATCTTCTCACTCATTCACAATGCCTTTATACCAGTACAACAGATAAGAAAGCCATGATTATTTTCAAATGGGAACCCGATTAGACTGTTAGTCTGATGGACCTTAAGTAACATTTAATGTAGAAAGGAGCCACAAAAAGATATGTCAATTTGTACCTTGCAAAGATAATGCATGAGTGTCATTTTATTGTTCCGAGCACGTGTGTCAGTCAGTTTGAGGAGGCTGTCTAACTTGAACCCAACTGCTGAGCCTGGAACAACAACATTAGATGAGATCCAAGTAAAGGCAGGTCTAACATTTGATATAGAAGAGGTCATAACATCGAACACAGAAATCTGAAAGAGTTGAAGCTTATGTCCTTCGTGTAAGTTTATACACAAAGCCGTATGATTAAAACTCCCCATTAATTTGGTACCAACTATAGTCTAGCATGTTTACTAATTTGCTGAAGGCAGATCGTGTGATAGTATCTTTGATTTTCCTGGGCTGGTCACTTAGAGCATGCATCTTTAGTACTTTAGCGACCCCTTGACACAGTTGTGAACTATAATGCACTAGAAATGCTCTAGAAGGTAATGTATGGATCAATAATAACAAACTATAATCACAAAATTACAGCAAACGAAGTTGTTTTTCCCAATGTTATGAAAGACGGACTGGACCAACTAGCTCAAGCGAGGAGACAAAGAATCGGCCAGTCGGGTCATAATATATTAACCGTAAATGGAGAAATCGGTCAATGAACCATTGAACCGACTGATTTAACCATGAAAAGGAAAAACTGTCATGGTTTTATCAGTTAATCAAGTTCTTTTTCACAAAAAAACTCAATTGTTTTAATAGGTTCATGTATTGCATTTGCAGGCAAAATATTTGAATTTCATCCCAAGTGCTACTCCTTTTAAAAGATACTCCTCCAATGCCATATTAATCCTGTGGTGCGGATAAAAAAAAGTATTAAAATGCCAATGTAAATTAAATCAAGGCCACCAGCAAAGTATATAGGCACAAACAATTTCAATTTGAACAAATTTAGACATTGATTGGTAGTTTTTGAAGTTTTGAAATAAATTATAGGATAATAATTCTACTAATAAACATGGATTTATATTTACTTTGAATTAGTAAGACTAAAATTATAAAATCTATTGTTATTACAACATTTTATAGTTTGTGGGTGTATTTATTTATTTAATTTGGCATGCGGTCCGACACTAGTTCAACCCTTGTAGAACCTTTTAACCCTCGACTCTTATCTTTTTCAGGTCGATGCCTGAATCGATTTTCAAAACATTGGTTTTTCCTCTATTTCCAGGCAGCCTAGTTTGAGGTCATTTCAGCATAGCATATTTCTCAGTCATTTAGCCTGTTTCCTGGTTATTCTGGTTGTTTCAACACATTTCAGGCGTGTTCAGCACATTCTGTACCAAATCAGATGTATTCAAAAGCTGGTTCAGTTTTTCTTTGGACGGATTTATACCTTTTCAATGCCGGTTTCTCATTTTCTTTTTTGGCTATTTTACACCGATTTAGGCTATCTTTTGACTCTTTCAAGCCATGTTTTAATGTTTGTTTGTAATCTTAGTTGTCAATCATCTTCTAACTCAATTGCACTTTTTTTTTTCAGTTTCTGAAGGTCAATATCTCATTTTCTGTGCATTTTCTTATTCCACGAGCTTAAATGTTCATTCTCATTCAATTATTCGTGGATTATCTATTCTGGTGCCACAGTTCACGTGACAAACTAATCAAATTTGTATGTTTCTTATGCTCCTCTTTCAAGTAGAGAGAGTTAAAATTGTCAACAAGTCTCTATCCTCAATTGCTGGAAAAGGGGTGTATTTCTCTATCAGATACTCTCTCATTTGACTCAGCTTCACATGTCCTAAAACTTTCGTCTAATCTCCTTTTAATTAGTCTAATCACTAAAAGTCTTAATTTTTATGCTAAGTTTTTCACTGATTAATTTGAATTTCAGTACTTGTGCACGAAGAAGGTGATAGGTGTTGGAAAGGAGATTGATGAACTTCATTACTACGACGCTGGACCTATTAGTTCACGTACTCTCTCATACCCACTTGAGTTCTTCTCAGTCAACTTCAAATCAAGAAAATCAACTTTGGCATACCCAGACTTTCCTTATTTGAACAGATTGTTTTCCTACTTTATTAAAAGATAAGGATGCCCATGACTTTCAATGTGAAATATGTTAGCTATCCAAGCATCATCAGGCTCATTTTCCTGCACAAATATATAAAAAGTCACATCCTTTTTTCCTTAGATACATAGTGATATTCGGGGACCTCCAAGTGTTCAAAACATATTTGGAGCTAGGTGGTTAATTACATTCATAAATGATCATTTCATGTAAGTAGGGCCTAGTTGCTCAAAGAAAAAATAGAAGCTGCACAAACTTTCCAAAATTTCCACCATATGATTTAAGACTCCATTTCAAGCCAATACCCCAATTCTCCAGACTGATAATAGAAGAGTATTATTCCTCAAATTCTAGGTTCGTATCTAACTCATTATGGGATTATACACCAAAGTTCTTTTGTAGATACACCTCAACAAAATATAATATCTGAGAAGAAAAACAAACATCTTGAAGTGGCTAGAGCATTAATTTTTACTGTAGTAGTTCCTAAACATTTAGGGGGAAGCTGTTCTTAAATCTAACTACACTATCAATAGGATGCCATCAAGGGTCATGGATTTCAAAACACCACTAGACATTCCAAAACCATAAACCTATCATTGCTTTTTTTTTTTTTAACCAATAGGTTTTGGTTGTGTAGCATTTGTCCATATACATGACCAAAATAGGATAAAACTGGATCCAAGGGTTCTTCATTGTGTTTTCTTAGGAAATACTCGTACTCAAAATGGTTACAAAGTGTTATTATCCTCCAAGGAAAATTTTCGTGTCCATGGTTATTACCTTTCCTAAGATTTTTATTTATTTATTTTCCCTTCACCAACACTTCTCTTCAAGGAGAGAATAATCACGCGAAAGATTCATTTTGATCTAAGCATCCTGTTATCCCTTTGTCGCCTTCTCATATTTCCCATGTTTTACCAACAACCATTTCTAACATTTCTTAAATTTTTCCCGGGAACTCTCAGTCATCATCTCCAATTCATATGCCCCTCTCTAGTGCCTGTAACTTCTTCTCCAGTTCCCATAATTCCACTCGAGAAGTTTAGCAAGGTAATTCACCGATTTGAATATACACAAGGCCAATGTGATCATACTTTATTCTTTTAAGCACTCTAAATGTGACAAAAGTTACCATTTTGATTGTTTATGTTGACGTTACCGGTAATGACGTTGATTAGATTGTAAATCTTAAAAAATTGCTTCCCAAGGAATTTGATATCAAGTATTTGGAAACTTGAGATATTTTTGGGTATCGAGGTTGTGAGATCTATAAAGGGGATATTTCTGTCACAAAGAAAATAGGTCTCAAATCTTCTCAAGGAAACATGTATGTTTGGCTACAAACCAAGTAATACTCCAATTGATCCAAAAAATAACTTAGGAGCTACTATCAAGGGTTGTGCGGTTGACAAAGCGCAATATCAAAGATTGGTTTGTAAGCTAATATATTTGTCTTACACTAGACCTGATATTGCATTAGCATTAGCTACGAGTGTAAGTCAAAATATGCACTCTCCTTGTAAAATTCATATGGAGACAATTTTAAAAATCCTATGATATTTGAAAATAACACCCGAAAAGGGCTTACTTTTCTTAAAAAATCATCATCTTCTTGTAGAAGCTTATATGGATGCTAATTGCATAGGCTTGATAGATGATAGCAGGTCAACATATGGATATTGCACATCAATTGGATGAAATCTAATTACTTTGAGAAGTAAGAAACAATCTATGGTTGCTAGATCCAATGCAAAAGCCAAGTTTAGAGCAATGACACAAGGAATATGTGGATTGATACGGTTAAACATATTGTTTAAAGAACTATAAGTTGCCAAGATCGAAACAATAAAATTTTATTCTAATAATAAAGCGGCTATCAGCATTGCTTACAATCATGTTCAACATGACACAACTAAATATGTTGAAATTGACACACTTTATCAAGGTGAAAGTTGAAAACGGTCATATTATATTTGGATAATAGCACGTAATGTCCTTACCTTTCAATTTTATTTTATTTTTTTTTGCATTTTTACCCTTATTTCCACATTTCATTGCGCAAAATGTCATGTTCATTTATTTTCTTAATTAAAAGCTGTTAAATGATGAATATACCATTCTATTTAAATAAAACAAAAAAGAAAGAACTAATTGCAACCATAATCCTAAATTCTTAAAAAAGTGCAAACAGTCCCAAATAAATTATTAAAAGGGTAATTAGCACATAATGTTCCTACATTTCACTATTATTTTCTTAATTACACATTTGATTGCGAAAATCATCATTTCTATCTATTTTCATCCAATTTCTCTATAAAAGGTGTGAAATGACGAATATACCCTTCTATTTAAATAAAATAAAAAAATAAATATATTTTTTTTATTTCTAGTTTTTTAATAATTTATTTGAGACTCGTTGCACTTTTTTTCAAAAAAAATTAATTTAAATTTATTTAGGACTCGTTTGTATTTTTAAAAAAATGGGACTATGGTTGTAATTAGTTATTTCTTTTTTTATTTATATAGGATGGTATGTTCGTCATTTCATAACTTCTTATTGAGAAGTTGAATGAAAATGGATAGAAATGATGATTTGCGCAATCAAATGTGTAATTAAGGGTGAAAATACCAAAAAGAAAGGTAAGGACATTTTTCATAATATTAGTGAAAGGTAGGGACATTATGTGCTAATTACCTTTTTAATAATTGATCTGACTCATTTGCACTGTTTAAAAAAAGTGGGACCATGGTTGCAATTAATTCTTTCTTTTTGTTTTTGTTTTATTTAAATAGAAGGGTATATTCGACATTTCACAGCTTTATTTAAGAAAATTGATGAACATGACTTTTTGCGCGATGAAAATGACTTTTTGTGCGCAATGAAAGGTGAAAATAAGTGTGAAAATGTCAAAAAATAAAAGGTAAAGACGTTTTCCACAATAGTGAAAGGTAAGGACGTTATGTGCTAGTTACCCTTTATATTTCATTTGTCACTAGTGAAAAACAAGTAAATCCTTTAACCAAAAGGTAAGTCTGTTTTTCTTTCATGTCTTGGCAAGCTGCGAATGATATACATCTTCGAATCAGCTTGAGGAGTATAAAATAGTTGTATTTGACTAAGCTTAATTATGGTTAATTTTATGCTTAAATGTAGGATAAAATTATGTGCTTAATTGTAGGAAAGAATTTTGTTAACTTCGTGTATATATACCAGCTCCTTTATAATGTTATGCACAATGAGCTGAAATATAATTCGGAAATTTTCACAAATAATTTCAACTATGAAATAATATATGTCTATCAACATCAAAACAAGGTAGTGAAATATATTTCAATTTCAATCAAGAGACAAGCAAGAACGGTAATAAAATATAGGGGGTATCATTTCCATAAACTGACATTTACCTTTCTTGACATAGCGTGGAATGAGAACAACAAAATGAATCAAGATATTGTAATGGTAGTACGTTAACTGGCCTGTCAGACAAGGAAGATGAAATCCAATAACCGACATCCGAAATGCATGGTATTTTGTAGGTTTGACAGGTGAGAAATATATCCTAAGGGCATGTCATTATATGTAAAGCACACCTTCCATGCTTATAACTGCTATAGGTAGCATGCTTCCCCAAGAAACAAGTTCCATGGGTTGGAATTATAGAAACCAATAGAAAACTCGCATAATTGAGGGAAAGAAAAACTCATTGACTTGAAGCTTTTGATAAATGCGATAGTTGTAGCATCCTTCCCTGATAAACAAGCTCCATGGGTTTGGAATTACAGAAACAAATAGAAAGCTCAAATAGTTGAGGGAAGTAAAAACTCGTTAACTTGAAGCCTGAAGGTGTATTTGACAATCTGAATACTGTTGAATATGAAGCATGATAGTGCCCAAGAATTTAATTAAATCCAATAACCGACATCCGAAATGCATGGTATTTTGTAGGTTTGACAGGTGAGAAATATATCCTAAGGGCATGTCATTATATGTAAAGCACACCTTCCATGCTTATAACTGCTATAGGTAGCATGCTTCCCCAAGAAACAAGTTCCATGGGTTGGAATTATAGAAACCAATAGAAAACTCGCATAATTGAGGGAAAGAAAAACTCATTGACTTGAAGCTTTTGATAAATGCGATAGTTGTAGCATCCTTCCCTGATAAACAAGCTCCATGGGTTTGGAATTACAGAAACAAATAGAAAGCTCAAATAGTTGAGGGAAGTAAAAACTCGTTAACTTGAAGCCTGAAGGTGTATTTGACAATCTGAATACTGTTGAATATGAAGCATGATAGTGCCCAAGAATTTAATATTTTTTGTTGTTCACAGATTTGTTTATATCTCTCCGACAGTTTCCCGTTAACTTCTATTAGTTGCATACCATTCAAATTCTTTAGGCTTCTCACAGACAAGAACTTACAAGCTACCGACTGTTTTGTCTTCAAGTTGTCACCTAATTTTTATTTTTTTTGTTATCCAATGCCTATAACTTGTCTCACAACCAGCAAAATATCTGAAAACCTTTTCGCTTTCCATAGTTAACTGTTAACTGACATTGTGTACCATTCAAGTTCTTGAGGCTTCTCACAGTCATGAACTTACAAGCTACCGACTGTTTTGTCTTCAAGTTGTCACCTAATTTTTTTTTTTTTTTTGGTTATCCAATGCCTATACCTTGTCTCACAACCAGCAAAATATCTGAAAACCTTTTCGCTTTCCATAGTTAACTGTTAACTGACATTCTATATGCAGTGTTCAAGGAAACTTACCATCCAATTTAGGCCTTCATGTCATACTAAAATTCAACAGCTGGACAGTTTCAAAGACATTTCACACATGTAGCAGTTGCTCTATGCTTTAGCTAAAGACCAGGTTTATAACATGTGAAGTATTAAATTAAGCTGCCCTTCATCTCATTCTTCAGGAACACTCNGTTATCCAATGCCTATACCTTGTCTCACAACCAGCAAAATATCTGAAAACCTTTTCGCTTTCCATAGTTAACTGTTAACTGACATTCTATATGCAGTGTTCAAGGAAACTTACCATCCAATTTAGGCCTTCATGTCATACTAAAATTCAACAGCTGGACAGTTTCAAAGACATTTCACACATGTAGCAGTTGCTCTATGCTTTAGCTAAAGACCAGGTTTATAACATGTGAAGTATTAAATTAAGCTGCCCTTCATCTCATTCTTCAGGAACACTCCGAAGGTATTAAGAGTGATTCGATCAATGAAATAAAATGTTCTGCCCAGGACTCAATGTATTCTCTAGAAGTTTGATTGAGCAATCAACAAAATCTGATCTTCCTTTTCCCCTAACATCTCTCTCCCTAGTCTTCTATCAGCGGCTAGTTTCAGTCCCAAGACCATGAGCACCCAGAAAAGATGTATGCAATAACTTTTCCAAATCTACATTGGGGATTAAACAGCTAAGTATCATCAGGAAGCAATGAAACCAAAGGATATCCTAATGCTAATAGGAGGATGAACGAGGCTGACGATACCATCAAGGTAACACACTAGGTGAACCAACTTGTAGTAACGATTGTTTCTTCAATCCGCTAATTGCAGAACGGGATCAGTAAAGATCATGTTTTCACACCAAATCAACCATAACAAAGATAACGTTGAACAAAATATTTATGGGTTATTTCGTCTTATGAATTTTAGCTAAGTTTTACATAAGATAATAAATATCCAGAGGCCATTTCAAGTATATGCTCAAAAGCACCAACACCACAACAATAACTATAATAAAATACATTAGCAACCAAAATAAAGCCATCATCACTGATAACAACAACTACAGAAGCCATATTATATTAATATTAAGGCCCTGTTTGGTACACATTAAAATTTTCATTTTCATTTTTCTACTCATTTTCAACCACACATTTTTCAATAAAAAAATATTTTCCATCACATCAATAACTTTTCCTTCTTTTTCAACCACACATTCTCCATCAATTTACTATTCAAGAATACATTTTTCCAAAATAATGTGGCTCAAACACACCCTAAGATAATATTGAAGTAATAACAATAATAATCAAGGTTCTAACTGTATGGAGTCGTAGATTATCCTAGTGTTACCAACTTCCATACAAGATTATTCATTTCACATTTTCGCTTGGTTTTTCTTCTGCTTCGACATAATGTCAAGAGGCAAAAGAAAAACTCAGCAAAAAGTATTGAAAAACCGGAACATGGGAAACAAAGAAGATACCACGATTCTAGATGAACAAGAAGGTTAACATACCCCTCGCAGTTCCCTGGTTCAAAGCATTACCCAGAGAGAGAATTGTTTGCATGATTCTTTTCAATTTAGCAGAACCCCTGATCTGAGGATACCTCAATAGCAAAGATAAATAAGAAAGGACTTGTATTCAAACATCTAAAATAGTGAGACATTAATGAACGGATAAAATTATATGCCTGGTCAGAAGCCGAATTTACAACATTCAGACTATTCCTTAGGTCAGAAACCTGAGACGGGAAGAAAAAAAATAAAAAAGACAAAGTACATGTTAAAACAAAGTCTGAATATGAGTTAAGTAGGCAACTTATACTGTCTTCTGACCTGGGAGCGAAACTGAATCTTAAATGAGAACACTCTCAGTTTCGATTCTATTCGTGGTACTTGCATCAACTCCAAGAAGAACTGAAGTTCATAAAAAGAACCACAAAGAAATTTTTATTCTTGTAATGTAAGTTGTACATACAATTGAATCAACTGAAAAACAGACTCCAACATACTAAATGAACAAATCAGAAACCATTTACTACAAACCTGTTCACATTTTCCTAACTTATCCTTCTCTCCTTTATAACCCTGGAAACAGGAATGACCAGTTAAAATAAGGCAGAAAGAAAGCAAAAATTTGTTTTGTACTCTGTATGACGTGTCTACCAAGGCCAAAATGAAAATTGATGCTTCTGAGAGCTCAATATGTAAATTCTAGCAAATTAAATTGGGCATGTCTCACCTTAAGTAGTTCCATTTCCTCTTTCGTTGGACAAAACTTGATGACGTTATCAACCTGATCAACATCTAATGCAGTGTCTTCCAATGCAAGTACTGAATTCTGAAACAGTACATGGTATTGCATAAAGAATTAGAACATCAACCTACTGCTGAGAAGATTATATGCAGATGGAATAATAAAGTTGTAATTGAACACTACACAAATAGAAAAGATGCCGTGTAGAACAGTTATACTAGAAATTGTCAAGATTTATGACCAAAGAGGGACCAGCAAGTTCATATTGTTGTACACAAGAAAGTAGACAGAACAGTTGAAAGCTATGAAACAAGTATACGGTAATTCAAAACTGTAAATTGCACAATATCAAGAAGAGGCCACCCTTGCTTAATTTGGGTCAGACCTTGATGTTGCAACTCAGGCATTACTCAGTAGAGGCGCAAGGCTCACAGAAGTACCAAAACAACCACAACATGCACCATTGCCAATTGAAAAACAAAATCTAGTCATTTATGATCTCTACAATGAAAGATGTTGGAGAATGACTTGTGTAAGAAGATCTACAGCTTGACAAAATATTTAGGCAAATTCAGGCTCAAAAAATGAGTGTAAATAGACGTATAAAACTTAGCTCACCAGCAAGTCATGCAATGGTATCTTCACTTTCGAAAGCATAATTTCACAATTGTAAGCACGCCTATGATCTATCTGCAGAAGAGATAAACAACGTTTTAAGTTTCACCATCAGTAACCATAAAAGTCAATCCTGTTTCTTTTCTGTCAACAAGTAGAAAAGGGATAGAGGACGAACTCACACCCAACGCCCAAAGAGAGGAACTATGTGGTAAGTCATTCACTTAAGAGTCGCATCGAATGATTAGAAAATAAGACAACTAAATGTTATTTGGTTAACTGATCAAGAAACACATTGTAACATGAGAAACTTACATATACAATGAATATTGAGAAGGAAAGAAAACACAATTTTCAAGTAAAGATGCTAAAAATTATTCCTCAAACATTGAACATTTGACAACTTGCATGCACAATCTCATCCAATAAAGTTTTTTTTGATCAATGAGCCAGAAGGTTGAAACTCATTAACTGAAGAATCAAACAATGTCTGTGTATTTTTTTAATTTTTGTTTTTTGGACTAATACACACAAGGCACATAGATAAAACAGGAAGAATATAGATCACCAGTTGCACTTTCTCAGATTTCTGTCCCAATATAGCTCGTGAACCTCCTTTTCTTCCCGAGCCTCCTTGATCTGGATTTGGAACTGCAGCTGAGAAGAGAGATTCAAGTTCCGAAAAATCAATCTCCGGTGGCCTGTTGAACACAAAGAACGAACATAAAAGAATATGAACAACATATATAATGGAAACATTCAAGTTATTACCAGAAAGGAAGGTAGTTTAGTGGATAAATCTTTCCAGTCTCATTTATTAAGCATAACGTACTTGGAAGCTTCGCCAGATTTTTGAGCCTCAGCCCACAAGCTTCCTTGAACTGCTCTCGTTAATTTTAACCAATGTAGTGGCTTCAGTTTCTTTGTCTGATTGTTCCTTGAAGTTACAGTCCGTGCCAATGAATTTTTTCCTTTTGTGACTGGGGGAGGAATAGAAGGTGGTGGAGGAGATGGAGACCCAGAAACATTAGTACCTCTACTCCTACTAGTTGATGAAGAATTTGACAAATTAGTAGCCTCTTTATTGGGAGTGATGGGAGGAGGCGGTGCCGAAGGTACAGAATGTGGTGCTAAAGATGCTGGGGGAGGAGGATGGGGTGGTGGAAACATTGATGATGAACTTGTCGGTCCTGCATCTGGCTCAGAATGCAGAGGAGGAGGTGGTGGAGGCGGGGGCCTTCTTCTAGCAGAGGAACTCTCCTTAGGAGCCATTGGAGGCTGTGGAGGGGACCCTACACTAATAGAGGAACTTTCCTTAGAAGGCATTGGAGGAGGTGGAGGAGGTGGAGGAGGATGTGGTGCAGCTCTGGTAGCTGAATTTTCTACTAAAGGTGGGGTTGGGGGAGGGGGTGGGGACCGTGGAGCAGGGCCACCTATAGAAGCTAAATTCTCCTTTGGAGGGATTGAAGAAGGTGCATGTGGGGGTGGTGGTCCCCCGAGTTTAGTAGCTGAGACTTCATTGCTAGATGGACTTCGAGGGTGTATAATTCGTTGAGGAGGGGCTGGACTTGCATTTTTAACTGATACATCTTCTATTATGCGAGAAGTGAGACGGGGAGCAGGTGGTGAAGGAGGTCCAACTCTAGTAGATCTAACAGCATCTGGTGTTGATGTCAATATTGTCTGGAGAGGAGGTGGAGTACCAACAGTATTTATAACCACATCTGTTTCTGAGGGAGTATTGATTGAAGGAAGTGGAGGTGATAGAGGACGCCCAACTCTAGTGGCTTTAACCGCACCTTTGGTTGGAGAGGTAGTGGAAGGAGGAGGAGAAAATGGAGATGGAGGAGGATGGTCTGCAGTTGATTTATCATGCCTCTTCGGGCTTAAAGGAACACTTGCTGAGGGAAGAGACATCGATAAGCCAGGCTGAGACACTGTATTTTCCTTCAAAGGCAGAGTTGAAGCATTTGACATTTTAGAAGGAGGAGAAGCTCCCATGCCTATCTTATCCTTCAATGGGGGTGTAAGAGGAGGCAGTGATATTAGATGAGATGAAGGCTGTCCAGGGTCAACACCAGCATCTTTAGGAGGTCGAGGTGGAGTAGGAGTTAAAGAAACTGTCTTTGGAGACAGCGCCTCAGTTACAGGGAGAGGTGAAACCACTTTAGCCATGCCACTTTCTTGTGCATTGATGTCGGACCGTTTAGTGAGTGAACAATGTAAAGTTACTCCCGTCGAAAGATGATAAGTTGGTGTCACTGACAAGGGTGAAGAAGCACTGGATTCTACAGGCCTTATGGAAAAAGAATGTTCTATGGGAGGAATAGGAGTTGTCCTTTGTGATACTGTTGCCCCACTTTCAGTAATTAGATACTGGTCCTCAGCATGCTTTTTAACCTCATCTGCATTTGGGGACGATTTTGGAGAATTGGATGGCTTCTCCGACACAAAAAATCTTGGGCTTATAGAACTAGATTCTAAAGCAGCAGACCATTTACTCTGAGCCTTTTCAACATGAGAGTAAGTTTCCATCTTTTCGAGGACAATATTTGGTGCAGTTAGATGTTGAAGCACATCAACTGCCGCATCCCCCTTTGGGACTAACCAATCCACATTGCTAAAGATTTCGTGAACCTTAGAAAATGCCTCAACTGGAAGTCCATCTTTATCTTCAAAGCAGGAAAAATCGACAGGAACTATAGAAGCAACAGCATCCATTTCTGAGAACAGAACCTTCATCCAAACAATAATATGCATGAGTAATGCTAATTCACTGTTGAAAAAAGAAATAAAAATTAGCCACTTCTAAACAGTTATAGAGAAACATACCTCTGCTCTGAAGTCCTTGGGAAATTGATGCTTTGCATCCCACAATATGTCAATTTCATCCCAGTTGAGCATTAAGATATTTGACCTAATAAAAGCTGTGTTAAACATGACACGAAACATCATCTCTTCTCGCTCCATGTCATCGTGTAAGCTGATACACTCCATTACAACATCACCTTGGATATGGCAATTGATATCAATCTTAACTAATTCACATTCCACCTGGAAAACAGACAAGGAGGCCAAATACCAAAATTTCAGGAACATTTATGGCGTGTACATAGAGAGAGAATTATTATATAGTTTCAAATAATATATTGGACACGATAAACAAATAGAACACATAGAATGATAACTCTGAGAAGCCAAAATAAGAATACTTGCAGAAGCTTAAATAAAACTTCAAGAATAAAAATCTCTACAGTTCATAATTCATATTTTTTTCCTGGAAAATATTAAGAAAATATTTTTATAAGGGACAAACAAAACCTCCAGGTCATCCTATTTTCCAGGAAAGATATAAAAAACTCTCTAGCTCTGTTGCCAATCTGCAGAAAAGAAGCCTGAGTCAGGGCATCAGCTGTCTCCTGAATGACAAACTGGAACACATTTTCCTTACAACTTACAAGGATTGAGAGCAATGAAGCGTGGTACTTCAAAAATCTGTTTTTATTGCACGACAAACACTCAATCCCTGATGTGAGCATATAAGTTTTACTATGGAATACGCCCAAAAGTTCAATAAATATTATATACATTATTGATACAATACTATAAGTGATGCTCATAAAATATTAGTACTTCATTTCACTATATTGTGTTAGTTTTTGCAAATCATAATATTTTTTGTTGAAAATATAGTACAAAGGAAGATTCCTTACTGCTAAAAGCTTAAATGTTTAGATTAAGTAATTTAAAAATGTACTAGAGGGAGCAAATGTTTTGAACGTTTATAAAAATTCAGCATGTTAAGACTTTCGAAGAAAACGGTACTACAAGTGGAGTGTTTGAAGATATAAGCAACTACAATGTTACCCTCATCCTATACTTAAATGAGCAATTCAATCCCCATTGAATTTTTTCTTGGCATTTAACTATCAACTTTCCTCAATTAAATTGCTAAATTATCTCGTGTTTCTTTGAGACCATTATGCTCTTATATTATTTTTGAATAAAAATAATATCAAAATTTGAAAAAAAATACCAGCAGGGGAGATGGGACAGCGCCTGACGGGGGTAGGGAGGGGAAGAAAAGGGACAAGGGTGGGGTGAGGAGTGCCTGAGCAAGGAGGAGAAGGACAATGGGAGGCAGGGAGAAGGAAGATGGGGTGGAGTGTGGGGGTGGGGTGGGGGGCGATGAGAGGTTGGGGAGGGCCGGAGGGGCAACAGGGGACTGGAATAGGAGTTCGGGAAGGGCCTCGGACAAAAAAAGATTATTTATCTTTTCTTTTTCTCAACTTCTCAAAATTACCAAATATGCCTGGTGTGTGTGCTAAACCAGTAAATTTCATACTCATTTGCAAAGATTTTTTATCATATTAGCAAGAACCAGACTCAGATTAAGGAACAGCCAATCTTTACATAGATCTTCCAGGTAAAGAGATCAAAGACCTAAACTTTTGAGCTATATCATTTCACCAAATTAATATACACCAGCTTCATTTCTTTAAATTGGTAGCAAAAATCAACTTATTCCTCACAAGATCCAAAGAAGGAAAGAGAGTCTACTTTCCAAGAGATAGTAGCACAGATACTCTCTCTTATATCTCATTACTCATGAGGGGAACTTTACTAAGTATTACTTATGATGTTTTCTCATTTATGCAACTGTAGTATCAATGTTCAACACTATTTAAGGAGCACCCAACGGTCGTCAATAATTTTGATCCCTATTTTTATTTCAGAATCAATCAAAATAGTACCAGAAATGTAAGGATCCGTATTATACATATGTCCTGGATAGTTAGCTGTCTTGAGGGCTTCACTCGGTTTGACTTTAAAATGCGTATGGCAAATGATTTTGAGTTTTTCCATTGATGTTATCTTCCCTGAGATATCCAGGGAGCATACAGATAAATTACATGGATAGCAACATGTCTCCATTGCATCCTACCATTTCGACTAAGCATCAGTGCCACTGGCCATTATATTTTTTAAGTAACTCCATCCAAACACACAAGGATGAATAACTCATTTAGACTACAAGAACATACATCAGCATATCCTACTTTGAGAAAATGTTAAATTTGCAGATTGCTGGTAGCTTCTGCCTTCTGTCTTCTCATTCCTGATCTTGCCCAGCAATAGAATTGACTTTACTAGATATACTCAAGTAAATTTGAGGCTGTAGTAGTCATCCAAACCACTTTCACAATTCACACAAACTTTCACAGAAGCTTTGAGAAAAAGTGAATATCTCGGCACTCACTTACATGAAAGATTTATAGAACATAAGAGCTCACCTGCCTGTAATGTCGAACACCTTTACTCTTTTTTGGAGTTGAGAATAGAAGCTTCGGAGCACGATCAGCGACAAGTAAAGGATCCTGTCCATATATACGAAATATGGGTCTGCACCCACCCTCTCCATCAAAATCAGGAATCATTCTAATAATGACACAATCCAGGGTGAGTGCCCTGTCTAGTGGGGGCCATTCTGAGGCAACATTCCTCCTAGAGACATACTGTAAGTACCTTATCTGAGAAGGGATGGGATTCAGCGGAGACAGAAAGTGCAACAGCTCGCGAGGAGCTTGTTTATAAACCATGTCCAAGGTCTTCTGCTCTCCACTATAGTGATTCCTATATATCAACAATGCAGCCAACATGAAAGCCAAAACTGGCCAACCACCCCGTTCACAGTGCATCAAAAGTACATTTTGCAGACCAAGTGAAAGCCAGCTCTCACTAGATCTAAGAAAATGGTGGATCACCTCCATTGGAAGCAAAGGACAACCCTCATAGTGCCGAGGATACTCCATTATGGTCATATCATATTCAGACAGAGCATTTGCCATCTGGCTTTGTGTCGCCCCCTCTCGAAAATTGAAAACTAAGATTGAAGCATCAGGGTAGTGTTCCCTAAGTTGACCAATGATTCCTCCCACATAGCCTTTATAATTTTGTTCTTCCCAGGCATCTGTGGTGAAACAGCAATCGAACACTGTTTTACACAAACATGCAATTCTCAGTCATTGAGCTCCACGTATAAATGGAGATTGAACTTGTAAAATTCTTAAATGGTGTGAGATACATAACACAGCTTTACCTACACCAATGATTATTTTCAGCCACAAACAATTAACATAAGCACACCAAATAAGATTACCATCAGTACAATCTAAATCATAATTCAGAGCTTTTTGGACAGTATAGTTCAGCTAACCTGAATTTCCGGTTGTTTTAAACTATTTCCCTGCAATGCCTTTTTTATAATTATATTCTAAATGGTCTCAAATAATTAAATCTCAAGTAAAATGCTCACTAAACCCATCAAAGTCAACAAGCATGGGAAAAAGTTACCAAAAGTACCTGCCTCAAATTGCATTATCATATAGTTCCAAGCATAGGAAATGTTAATAGCATCCAAATCATACCTCCCATAAATTTCAAATGATTTAATGCAACTCTCTCATAAATTTCAAATGATTTAATGCAACTCCCTATCCATGTCATATAACATAATTTCTATCTCGGGTTATCTCATGAAGACATTAATTATCAATAATGAATGTGATTGACATCGAAAGACTAAAACTACCAGTGTACTTTGAGCAATGAAAAATTGAGAAAAATTGATATGCACACGGTAAATATCATTTCAACACGTTTGATGGAGAATGGAGATAGGTTTACAATAAGGTGTTTTGATAGAGGGTATGTTTGCTTAATATACTTGAGCTCAAAGATAGAGAATATCGTCAAACACTTGCTTCTAATTGTGCACCAAATATCTTAAGTAAACATCCAATTGATAAATCTCTAAAATTACGGGTGAATTGCATATGAGATCCGCCACAGTATGCATTTGATTTACTAATCAGATAATATGTAACTATGGACAGAAATATGTACATACACATATATGCATTTGAATTCATCTATTGTTTTTAAAGCAGCCTGCTCCGAACCCCCAATGCCCTAATTCTAAAATGTTTAATTCAATGGTAATACGATGTCACTTGCAGTATCACAACTCAATCACTGCAATTGCATGTAGGAGCCCGTGAAGTAACTAGTTCTTGGTGGGTCTAACGAGTCTGACTTGTAATGGTAGTTAATTGTGCATAGTTTTCATGGTAAACTGAATCTTCTCCTAGCTCCCACTTGGAATTTCGCATTTAATAATCCAATGGCTGTCGCCTGCCCGAAAAGTAAAAAGCAATAAACCAAGCATACATAGTTGAAAATTTTGCAGTCGTGCACTTATATCAACTAGCGCAACATTTAAAACTTTACATGAACACGTGTATTATATCCCAACATTGATTGTAAAATCAATTTCCATTCTGGTGAGATCATAGAGGGGCCAGATAGACAAAAGTGAAGCTAAATTGCCTAAATTTATCTAATTTCTCGACATAATGAGAACAATTTTCTCAGCTTTCCACATAAACAAGCTAAGAGACAGTACACCAAAAGCCACATGGAAATTCGGTCACATGGAAATTCGGATAAACTAGTTTATTCAGTAATTTCGAAAAATGATAGAAGAAATTAAAAAGAGCAGTGGGGAAGCAACAAAAAAGGAGCCAAAACGCACCGTAAACCCTTTCACAGATCTCAAGAAGTCCATCTGGCGGCTTCCGATAAAAAAACTTCCGCAGCAATGCCATTCAATTAACACTCCTACCTTATATGTCTTTCTCTGTGTTGTTTTTTGAAAGCAAATTGATTACTGCAAATTGCTGTGAAATCTATATGTGAATATTGTTCGTTGTGATTAATTTCGGGTTTCTGTTTGTTAACAAAATGGGAGCTGAAAGGGACTCTATTTTCTCTTGCCGAGGGCGTGAAATGAAAATCAACAACCGATTCTTGGATTAGTGTCCAAGTACCACGTAACCTCAAACGACGACGTGTCTATCATAATCTCGTGGAGACCGGATCTACTGCGGCGGGTGATTTCACTTTCATTCCAACGGATTTCTTTAAAACATGGGAAAATTGCAGTCACACTATCAAACATTTCGTTTAATTACATACTTTGTTCAAACTTCTTATTTGTGTCACATATGGTACCAAATCTTTAAAAAACTCGTACCTAATTCCAAATAGATGAAAACAGTTAATTTGACTGTTAGTTGACCAAATAATCGATATTGACTATAATTTTGATTAATTTTAAAAGAAAAAAATAGTAACTTCAAAAGAAAAAAAAAAAAAACTCAAACCACCATACCTACCTCACCCCCACCTAAATCTAAAATTGTGTTATCTCCTTCACCTTTCCC
>CAIGRO010272795.1:0-17246 GCA_903798355.1 Fraxinus baroniana | reverse complement strand
CTTGTATGGTGAGTTAGATGAAATAATTTACATGAAACAGCTCGTTGGTTTTGAAATAGAAGATCCCGATAATATTGTTTGTCTATTGAAGAGATTCTTACATGGTTTAAAACAAACACCTAAACAGTGATACAAAAGGTTTGATACATTTGTTCTGAAACTTGGTTTTGAAATGAGTCAATATGACACATGTTTATAATGTAAAGGTGATGGAGGTAAAAATTCTTTGTAACTAGTTCTTTATGTAGATGATATGTTGTTTGTCAGTTGTGAAGTCTGAGATTGATAATATTAAATTGAAATTGAGATTTGAATTTGAAATGAAGGATCTTGGTTTTGCTAAAAAGATATTAGGCATGCAGATTTGGAGAAATAAAGAAAGAAACTTTCTATTCTTGAATCAACATGATTATGTGGTTAAGTTTTGAAAAAAGTTAACATGCAAGACTGTAACCTTAACATTACCGAGCTAATAATTTTCAGTTATCTTCTAAACATTGCCCTAAATCTGAAGATGAATATGCTAGAATGTTTAAAGTTCCTTATGTAAATGCTATTGGTTCTGTCATGTATTTGATGATTTGTACTGTACCTGATCTTGCATTTAGTATTAACATATTAGGCATATTTATGAATAACCCTGGGGAAGAACACTGAAATGCTTTAAAATGGATATTAAGATATCTTAAAGGTACACCTAACTTAGGTTTGATATTTAAATCAGATAAAGATGGTGTAACTTTAAAGAGATATACAAATTCTAATTTTGCTGGGATAGAGATAATAAGAGATCAACTTTATCCTTTTTTTATACCTTATGTGGAACAACTGTTAGCTAGAAATCAAAACTTCAAAAAGTTGTTCTATCTTCCACAGAAGCATAATATGTTACTACTACTGATGATATAAAAGAGGGAATGTGGTTAAATGGTTTATTATCCGAACTTGTCTTTGTTGATAATCATGCTATATTGTTTTCTGACAATAAAGTGCTATTCATCTTAGCAAAAATCATATGTTTCATGATAGAGCAAAACATATTGACATATTGATGTTAAATATCATTTTATAAGAGATGTTATTTCAAAAGCAATTCTTAGAATTGGTAAAGTTACAACTTAGCTTAATCCATCTGATATGGGTACAAAAGCGATTCCTTTAAATAAATTTTTTAACTACTTGAAACTTATATATGCTGATTGTTTGTAATGCATGTACATGTATTTAAAGCAAATGAAAAGTTAAATTAAGGTTATGCTCTTGGCTGCACTATAGTCCTAATTTCTGGTAGCAAAGTGGATAATGTAATATTCGAACCCTGTCTGAATATTGGTGCTTCCAGAATTTGAATTGAAGTCGTGTTTATGGTAGTTGCAACTTTATTAATGATGCATCTTTAACTGGATTGAGACGCGTGGTTACATCTTGGTCATTGATCTTTGGCTTCTAGATGGTTCTATTATTATTGTTATTGTTTCACTTGGCACTCGTTTGAGGGTTTTCATTCAAGTTGAGTGCTATGGTTTTGAAGGAAGTTTTCTCGTCTCTCTAGAGTTCTCTCAAACCCCTGATTTGAGACTTACGATATGTAATCTTTAGCTACTATTTTGTGATATTCTACGTGAATATTTATAAGAGAGCTTGAGCTCTCTTGACTTACCATTTTCAGTTGGTTTGTGAAGATTCTTGGTGATTCTTCGTGGAACAATCGTAGTCTATTTATAACATTTCGTTGGCGATTTGGGCTATATAGTGGATCCCAGCATAATCTAATTTATTGGATGCTCAAAAGGGAATGTAGGCGTTATAAGTGGTCATCGAACCTCTGGGGCTTGAGCTAAAAGAAATCGCTTGGGTTGTCTTAATCTCTGGACTTTTATTTTCTATTAGATCATTTTATTGTTGCTTCTCGATGTTAATATCATGTGTACCAAGCCATACAGCGATAAATACAAATTTACTCAAAATATTACCCAAAATAAAGGATTGGTTAACCAAAAGTCGGGAAATATCCAATATTTGTTTGTGGTTGTTTCATTCAAGTTCTTGCAACCAAATATACCCTTTTTAAACAATAATAACACCACGACATGATTACAAACAAGAGCAAAAGTTTATGAAATCATAAGACTCTAAAAATTAACAGCTTGCACAAAAATCGCGAGCAAAACTCAGTTTTAGCTTCAACTTATTCATTTCGACTTTTCTTTGCTTACTTTGCTGTCCCTTGAACTTGGAATCAATTGGGGATAACTTAGAGAGCTAAATATGTGAGTTAAGAAGGTGAAATAAAGTCTAAAAGGGATTTGGGCAATGAGAACAAGCTTAGGAGTTAAGAAAGACAATGTCTAGGAGAGATTCTCCCAAGCTTTTAAGCCATTTTATGACCGTTGGAAACTCAGAATTGAGCCCCATTGTAGCCATTGTTTTTTATGGCATTTCCAATAAATTATCACTATTTTCAAATATTCCCTTTAAGAATAGTCAAATACAATGTCGAGAAGAAATGTGTATAAGTAATTCAAAGTAATATAATATAGACTCTTATCATTTTTATGTTATAATTTCACATGATGACATTAAATGCCTGGTAGCAATGAAACCCACTTCTGAGTTGCCAACAGTCATAAAATAGCTCAAATCTTGAGTAAATCCCTTCCAAATAGGCGCAAAATGTTGGTAGAGAAAATTTGAACTACAAGCAAAACACAAAATAGCTTAGCTTGACTCTCTCTTCAAGTCCAAATCAAGTGTTCTTCATATATATCTACCTAATTACAACCTATTTTAATTTTCATAAGATCCCATTAAGAATTTACAATAATAAAGTCTTAGCCGTTCATTCAATCTCGTGGCTAAAGAGATTTAGATGTATTGGAAAACAAATATAAAGTCAAAGACGAAGGTACAAAGAAATACATAACTTTAAGGTATTTCGATTTTAAATATTTTGAGAACGTTTTCCTTCTTCCCTAATTACATAAATTGTAGTTACTTGTCAACAAAGTATAGGCGATCAAGATAGAACTTTTGTAATCCTTCCAAGTGGGAGCAATCATTGTAAAACTCCCAAATGTCTAAAAGACCGAGTCCTCTAACTAGTAAAATCCCATCAAGAATAGACGAGCTATGCCTCTAATATCATTCATGATTCGTATGAAGCTGAGAAAGCCCTAATACAGTGACTTGTGTGATCTCTGATGGTGTCTCCCCTGCTCTTAAAACCATCCTTGATGCTTTCATCAGTATTGATCTTGACGGATCTGACTGATGGAGTGCGTCACCAAACCAAAACGGGCGGAGATGGGGAAGAGGTCCAAAGAAATACCAAAAATGGGTGCAAGTGTCAAGTCTCCTTACCAATACACAGCTCGAAACAGTCTTCCCATATGAAGAAAAAGGATCATGCGATAAACTCTCCAAATGTTACTTCGGCTACCATGCCAATCCCCATATGCTTCGCATCATTATTCTCGGTCTAAAGAAACCAAAATATCAGTAAAGTAATGATAGTGCAAATGTGTCCACAACGAACATACAGTCCAGAATACCATAATCTCTAGAACCTCCATCTGAAGCCCTCTTTTGAACTCATAGGTATCAGAAAAATATCTTCAAAATGATGTCATACCTGATTGGAGATGCTACTGCTAGTGAAAATGTGACTGATAGTCTCAATTTTATAAAAACACTGGCAATGAGAGGCCAACTGGTATCCAATTCTCCTCTGAATAACCACATCTACTAGAAAAGGTCCTGCCATAGTCTCCAGTAAAAGAATGAGATAGTAATTGGCAAAATGGTACTCCAGAGTAACTGATACGAATCCTAATATTTGCGTCCTGTACGTACGAGATGCCATGCTATTTTGGTAGCAAAGATACCATTTGATGTATCTCGTCAAACAATGTGATTCAGGGAGTTTGCACATAAAAGTATAGCCCCTATCTGTACAGCCAGTATGGAGAACCTATAATAAACGTCTTATATCCCACCCAATATCATAAAAAAAATCTTGCACCCTCGTAAATGTGTGCTTTCAATGTGGGATTTGGGGATGTCAATGTGGTCTCACCCATCCAATAATGACCTGTCCTAAGGTGCCATGCAATATATGTCATTGTTCGGGGCCCAACTGATTTCAGGCTATTCCAAGTAGGAAAAATCGAGTTGGGAACTATTGCAAGTGAATGATGTTTCCATATATAATTCTTGCATAGTAAAAACTGGGCCCGAAGTTATCTCTGAGAACGAAACAGCCACAAGAGCTTCATAGAGAAGGTGTCCACCACATCTTGTAATCTCTTGAATCCTGAACTATTCTCATCAGTAGGAAGGAAAATCTTTTTACAGTTTCGCCAATGTAAACGTCGCACCTACTCCTTAGAATCTCACATGAAACTTGTAAAGATGCTCTCAAGTTTCTTCAGGATAGCCTTAGGGGCTGTATAATCTGAAGAAAATGTAATGGCATGGAAGAGAGCACTAACCTCAGCAAAGTAATTTGTCCCCAGGTGATGAAAGTCGTGATGCCCAACCTGAGATCCTGTTCCTGACCTTTTGGATAAGTTCACCATAAATGAAGTTCCTATTGGTTCCCTTAAATAAGGGGACCTCAGCTAAGTTAAAGGTTGTCACTGGTGTCTAAATCTAGTCAAAATATCCAAATGTCTGACCTGACTAATAGATGTTCATTGGGTAGTATAAGTCTGCTCTTGTCCATGTTTACCAACTGACCAGAAACCCCATTATAATGCTCTAAACAATCAAGAATCCTCCTGATAGATTGTTTTTTATAGTTGGCAAATATGATCATATCATCAGCAGATGAAAGGTTTGAGACAAGAGTATTACCTCCATACCAATAGCACATACTGAGATATTTCTGAAACCTCTAAGGGAGCATGTGTGAGAAGTAATCTGCAGTGATGATGAACAATGATGGCGAAATGGGATCACCATGTCTGAGCCCTCGTGAGGAGGGAAAAAACCACATGGGCGGCCATTTAGGAGTATAGGAAAACAACACTCCGAGATGCATCGCCTGATCCTATCAATCTAAATCTGGTCAAATCCAAATGCTTCCAATACAGAATAAATGAAGCCCAAGTTCATGCGATCATATGCTTTAGTCATGTCTAGCTTTAGCATAATGTTATCCCCTCACACTCTAGCATCCAAAGTATAGAGAAGCTCATGAGCGAATAAAATATTGTCCCCAATCAGGCGGTAAGGGATGAAGCCACTTTGTGGAAGAGAGATTATGCGCGGTAATAGTGTACTCAACAGAGTGTTCAAAAGCTTATTAATAAGCTTGTTGAACAGTGAACATAAAATGATGGGTCTAAAGTCAAACCATCTATAAGCACCGTCCCTCTTAGAGAGTAACACATTAGTAGCAGTGGTAAAAACCTGTCGAAGATGGTCGCCATAAAAGAAATTCAAGATTGTTCTATATACGTTGTACTGAATAATATCGAAGCAATGCTGTAAAAATAAGGATGAGAAACATCCAGGTTGACATCACTGTCAGTAGCTATATTGAAAATTGTCTCACGAACCTCATGAATCAAAAAGAGACAATTTAGTGCCAAATTATCATTCTCTATTAAAATCCTGAGGATGATATCAGAACGAATTGGTAAAATAAAATAGTCGAAATTTCAATGTCACCGGGAGTAGCTAAGACTTCCCCTGTATGCGTCCTAATGAATTAATACGCGATTTGGTCAAACGTCCCTGAGCTATCGCATGGAAATATCAAGTATTATGATCTCCCTCACATACCCATAAGAACAGACCTCTTGCTTCCAAAAACACATCTCAATAGATAAAGTCTGGTTCAAACTACCTGAGCATGATGCAGTAAGTCGCGATGCTCTGGAGTATGGTCTTTATCATATACAATCTCGGTCATATCAACCCTATTCTCAGCATCCCTCTTCCACTAGAAAACATCACTGAACACATGTCGATTCTACCAACCCAGTCTCTATTTCAGCCCATAGAAATTCTCCCAGAAAGTAGCCATCCCAGTAAGATAAGTATGGGTGACCACTTATAATAGACAAAGGCTGCAAAATCATGATATTTCGTCAAAACGTTGAGGAGTCTGAAAGTTCGGGTCCCAAATCATAATAAAAAAACTCACTGAAGTAGTAAAGGTGAATGATTGGATAAAGTCCAATTCAAGTGCCTTACTGTAAGTTGTCAATAGAACTATGAAACTTTAGAATTAATGAGTACCCTATCTAGTCTCTTGCTAACCTAACCATTAGTCTAAGTAACTGATTCCCAAAGAAACCAACTTCTTCTAAACCATAGTCAAACATTATATTAAAGAATGCAATAGTGCCTCGATCATGAGTATATGATCAATGCGTTCACAAGCATGTGTAATAACGTTAAAGTCCCCCCCAACTAGCCAAGGGTCATCCATATTCCCACAATCCAACATCATATCAGAGAAATCAGTAGAACCCCGATCACGAGTGCTGTGACCAGTGCGCTCACCATCAAGTGCAATAACGTTAAAGTCTCCCCCAACTAGCCAAGGGTCATCCATATCGAGGGAAAATGTGGTGAATAACCGCCTAAAAATCCCTCTTGATAGAAGCATCACATAAAGTATAAACTGGAGTCATATGGATGGGATGCGCTAGTCTGGAATTCTCAACTTTAAGGTGAAGAAATTGGGGATGATCATCAACAACAATAACAGTGGTCCCCACATTCGAAAAAACTAGATCTTGTTTGACTCATTCTGAACTTCGGTATCAAAGCACAGATATCACCGAAAGTAATCAAATCTATGCTAAAGTAGAAAAGGTTCTAGTACAACCAAAATATAAATATGATGAAGCTATATAAGTCCCTTTATGTACTGATTGGTAGCTACACTAGCTACACCTCTCACATTCCATATAATCGCACTCATAGGGACGGGGTGATATGATCCGGGATAGGCAATTACTTGGTCCAGTCACACGAGTCAAGGGTTTAAGCAATGGAGTTCAAATGGGTTAAGTTGACAAGCAAATGTTCAAGTTTCGTGAATGGCTCGAGAGTCGAAACGAGTCAAGATTTAGAAGATATTTGGAAAGAAAACGAGTAGCGTGGATTAAAATGAGCATAATTCTCAGCTCAGGTGTCGAATTTTTGCCCACGAGTATAATTCGAAATCGTCACGAAATTTTGCATAAGGCTATGTGGGTGCATAGTACTTTTGGGCTTACGGTCGCACATAAACATACCGAGAACAAGTGAGCGGAAAAAGAGAATTTTATCTTTTTTGGTAGTTTCTTAATTTGACTTAAATACCATCTTTTTAGCATCTTTTGTATCTGTTTGAATTAAGCACGAGATTATCTAGCTAAATTAGGATTTTTCGTAGTTTTATATAAATATGATCTATTATTATTCATTGTAAACAAGAATTTGATTAGTTGCGAAAATTAAATTAAATTTGAGAGCTTTATTCCTCCATGTTCTTGGGGATTTAAAGTTCTAACTTGAACTTATCAAAAGGTTCCGCAATCCTTTTATGGCAGTCCCACTTCACAGTTCTTGTTTCGGGTAATCAACCTGACCCGTTGTTTGACCCGTATCAAGAATCGAGATTACGTGTGAGAAATCCAACCCGTTGATTACCCGAAACAAGAATCGTGAAGTGAGAACGCCATAAAAGGATTGTGAAACATTTTGAAAAGTTCAAGTTAAAACTTTAAACCACCAAGAACATGGATCGGAACAAGAATCATGAAGTGAGAACGCTACAAAAGGATTACGAAACCTTTTGATAAGTTCAAGTTAGAACTTTAAACCACCAAAAACATGGTGGAATAAAACTCTCAAATTTAATTTAATTCTCTTAAATAATCAAATTCTTGTTTACAATGAATAATAATAGATCCTACTTATATGAAACTATGAAAAATCCTAATTTAGCTAGATCATCTCCTACTTAATTCAAATAGATCACAAAAGAGGCTAAAAAGATGGTATTTAAGTTAAATAGGAAACTACCAAAAAAGATAAAATTCTTGTTTTCTGCCAACTTGTTCTCGGCATGTTTCTGTGTGACCGCAAGCCTAAAAGTACCATGCGCCCACATAACCTTGTACAAAATCTCATGACGATTTCGAATTGTACTCATGGGCGAAAATCTGAAAGCCAAGTTGAGAATTATGTCCATTTTAATACACACTGCTCATTTTGGCTCCCGAGCCCTTCACGAAACTTGAACATTGGCTTGTCAACTTTACCCATCTAAACTCCATTGCTTGAACCCTTGACTCGTGTGACCCGACTAAGTGATTGCCCATCCCGGATCATATCATCCACTCTCTCTTCGAAAGGATTCATCCTCGAATCCGTGCCTTATGATCGCATAGGAGATAATTAGCCTGCTACCCAACTCATCACTGCACCACCTGAATCAAATGGAAATTTTTTCCATCCATGGCATAGGATCAATATACGGTACCCATCCATTTTGTAGATATGGATGTATTGTAGCACAAACACAATCACCCATAGATGATGTTATATGAACTTCCATGTACAATGATCAACCTGAAAGAAAAAATTAAGAAAAACACGGTTGAATTTGTTAGCTTCCCCAACAATGAGATATGGGTCCTCGTACTCATAGTGTATCGTCTCTACCACATCATGTAGAACGATAAAACTCTGCTCTGTATTTCCCAAAATATTTTCAACTATTTGCTCAACACACTCTTCTATTATTTGCCCACTCTCTTGCTAAACTAGCTCTACAATTTTTTTATCAGTCTACTCGTGCTCCGGCTCATTAATTGGTTTATTCTTTCCAAAATCAACTGCATTTTTCAATTCACCATCCTCCATCTCAACTTCCTTTTTTCTGGACTCCCCCTACAATTCAACTCCGGTGTTCTCTTGCGGTGTGGTCATCTCACTCTCTTACTTTTTTCCCTCTGCTTCACTCCTCACCTTCCATCAGTCTGCAATAGATTGTTCTATTGTCAACCCAGCCAGAGTCATTTTTACCTCGTCCTGAAAAAACCAATACATGTTCCTCTCCATATCATAAATAGCATTCCTATCATAACTCCAAGGTTTCCCAAACAAGATATGAAAAGATTTTAATGAAACTACATCACACCAAAATTCATCACTATATCTCCTAATGATGACATTCAATAAAACTCGCTTGGTCACATCTACATTCCCACACTCCTTCAACCAAATCATCCCATAAGGCCCAGGGTGTTCTTGTAAATGTAATCACAATTTATCCACCATCATGATACTAGCCAAGTCTAACATATACTATTTATCGATAGTCAGACTACATATCGTACTACCCACAAAACACCGAGTTTGGAAAATAAATCCCCAATCACCATCTATCCTTTACATAAGTGTAATCAAGAAGATTCGAGAAAAGAATTGGACAATTGGATGAAATTTCGAATGAGAATTCTTTAAATTCAAGAACGTGGGTCTTGAATTTTGAATTGGAATGAACACAACATAGTTTGGATTTGGAATAGATAATAAGCTAGTGACAACTTCCCAAATAAATCAAGAATTTTTTTTTTGAACAGTAACGACGTGAACAGTACCCCATGAACAGTAAAAAAAATTTAATGAACAACTAACAAATTAATCTAGAGGCAATTAAACAACAAAAATAAAGACTAAAAACAAGAACAATAAATCTGATTTTTTGGTTTAGATGATTTTTTGGTGTCACGACTGTACATAATCGTGTATCTAAACGACGAAAACGAACCAGGCAACGATTACAACAGGATTAAGGCGAAGTCCTTTTCTTCATATTATATCTCTAATGTCTCCAGATTAGGGACCATTACCTTAAACACGACCGATGATTTTCAGTGATTGGCCTTCTGCTATGCGATGAGAATAAAGCCTCTACTTCAGATGCAATTTACTGGTCAGACTGTTGGTCATGCATAATTGCTCCAATTTCAAACAAAATGCAGCTGATGTCTTCTCCTTCAAGACATCCTGAAGAATGTTGTTAGATAGATGAAGATGAATCTGCGAAAGTGCAATGCGATCCTTCTGTTGCTCCTCCTTTGTTGTCCAAGTTGTGGACATTCTATTAAATCCCAACAAAGTATCATCTAAACCAAAATTTCTTGATTAGCTCCGTAAGCCCAAAGGTACCATGCACCCACGTAGCCTTGTGCAGAATTTTGTGACAATTTCAAATTGTACTCATGGACAAATATTCGACTCCCAAGCTGAGAATTATACTATTTTAATCCACACTACTCGTTTTCTTTTCAAATATCTCCCAAACCTTGAATCCAACTCGTTTCGGCTCCCGAGCCCTTCACGAAACTTGAACATTGGATTGTCAACTTCACCTATCTGAACTTCATTGGTTGAACCCTTGACTCGTGTAACCCAACCAAGTAATTGCCTGTCCCGGATCATATCACAGGGAATGTGAGGAGGTATCATGTGACTGACTCCTAGTGATCCTCTTGCTCGGATGTGGAGTATCAGTCGCCGAAAGGTGTTTCTTTCGTGTAACACATACAAAGTCATCATCCTCTATCCCACACTAACCAAATCCTCAACAGAAGACCTACATAATATGCCATGCTGATGACCCTTAATTTGTAATGTAGTCTCCATATCTAACTGCTTAGACAATAGAAATGGGATAGATGCCTTAACGTTCTACTGACAAATACAGGAAACAATAGTGGTAATAGGTGTCTATGTCCGAGCTGAAGATGGACATATAATCTGTGTAGCTCTAATACCTACAAAATCTAAGCCATCTAGTATTAGTTGCTCACAATCCGTAAAATCTACGAGGGCATCAAAATACGAAGTATGGGCTGCACTGACTCCCTCAGGTGAAGCCCCATTCATAATAACTATAGTAGAAACTGATGACGATGAAGAAGTGTCTTAAGGGGCAACTTAACTTGGAATTGGCTGAACCGTACAATCTATGGGACTCACTAAAGGAGTAACTGACTGGAGTTGAACATGTGTTCCATCTGGAGCTGGTACATCAACCGTAGCAACTGGTGGTACATGATGCGAAATAGATTGAATCTGATTATAAAAATTTCTAGTAGTATGTTGTCATTGCCATTCTCTATGGACAAAACCCTTCGCTTACGAGGCTCAACAAGTTTTTCATTATCCTTTCCGTTGTCCTTGGTTTGATTAGTAGGCCTAGGAGTATGGTCCTCAAATGTGACTATATTAGAGCATAGTCTAGCTTTTTGTCATAGAGGACAGTTTGCTAATATCCATCACATTTTTCCCAATCAATCCAAATCTTGTCAGAAGATTATACTCCAAATTAACCTCAATACATACCGGAGCCTCGCTAGGTCGACTTAGATTTGATGCCGCCTCTTCAATACGAAACGGTACTCTAATTTCCTTAGCTAATGCAAATAAACTGCTGTGGCCCGAAAGTGAATGGGCAATAGAGGAAATAGACCCATACAGGATGAATAAGGGTCTTATGCTATGGGCTGAAACTAGGCATCCATTTAATAATTCGCATCTTACATCCATCAATGTACCAAATGGGTTTGAAGAATAACCTTGAGTAGTCATCCTCGTGCACCAAATGAATCAGAATATGTATAGCATCAATAAGGCCTATCGTAAAATCGCCAAATTTTTGAAAGCTATCACGTACCTTAACCATGGAATGCTTACGGTGTGAGAATTTGCCAACAAGCGTAAACTTGTATGGCTCAGATAGCAAATCATCCCCTTATTCAATAAAGGCAATAGTAGGCTCACCCATATGCATGAAAGGTTCTTTAGAAGCAAGCCAGTGATCGCTAGAATCCTGTGGAGCTTGAAGGATAGGTGCTAAAGATTTTATCAGGCTCCTTTCTACTTGAGAGAGAACAGCTTTGCCTAAAAGGGCCACAACATATGATTTTTTTTATCAAGACCCTGTCATGTCTAACCAGATGATAGCAGCCTAGCTTGAGAAGAACTCATAAAGAAATAACTGTGGCTCGTGGTACAACACAGGTTGGCACGTGATGTACATGCGTAGTCTGAGGTGGAAAAACTCAGGGTTTTAGAATTGAATTTGATTTAACACGATCGATATGATGATTATAGACTTGGGGAACATGAGGAACAACCGTTGGTCGAGTTTCTTGATGTTCGTGCAAAGGCACATTTTTTAATGTTTCAATTCCTATCAAATTAGAAACCAAATTCACAACCCCATGGGTTTTTGGAGCTATTGATATCAATTAGAGGGATATAACGACCCGAATCTACCCAGGAACTGCTGAATTATCTGCCTCATTTCGCACGCCATTAAGTACGGATCCCAATGTAAGGTTTTTGACCAAATTGGACTCAATGGAGATTACCTTAAGGATTTTCGAGGCTTCTTGATCCATTGGCAATGGTCTCATACCTAGAATCTGAGTGGAATTGACCGATTTCACCAAGGCCGATTGATTATGGTCAAAAGTAGAAGTTGATTGCGCAATTGGAGAAATCGATGCATGAATTGGAGCAATTGAATCATTGATACGAATCCATGTAGCAATTGTAGCTACGGAACCTATTACAATTTAGAACAGCCTAAGAAAGCCAAGTATTAACATTTGAAAAGTTCAATCCAATAAATTATTGAACCAAGAACTAAGACAATTACTAACAATATCCTGACCCGTGATCACAAGAATTATGAACCTTACTTAAATTTATAGAACGCCACAAGAATTTTATTAATGATAAGTTCAAAATTAAAACAATGAAGAACGGGGAGAAAACAATTTGCCTCGCATTAATATCTCTCAAAATTGTGTGTTTACAATGCAAATAATGAGCCCTATATATGGAACCCATAAAACCTAGCTAAAAAGGGAATTTAAGCCTCAAAAATATCAAAAACATTGCATAAAACCTTGCTAAACAAGGACTTCTAATAGAACTTCTGACCAAAATTGAAAAGAAAACATCGCCAGACGGCAACAACAACCGCATGGTAAGCAACGCTTCATTTCAACGGTCTTGTCGACAAATGAAAGAACTATTAACTTCATTATTGGTGGGTCAGAAGTTAGAAGGATAACAAGAGCAACGACAAGAAGACGTGCATCGAACAACTCGTTTATGGCAGAATCTATAAGCCAAGTGAATGAGCAAGACTCACCATAGGTCATCAACCACCGAGGCTACGCAGCTACTTTAATCCACACCAAGATGCTTTGTTCATACTTTAAACATAGCCAATGGCTTGATCAAGTGCATCTTGATAGACAATGGAAACAATACAAACGTACTTTTCTTAGAAACCGTTAAGGCCATGGGAATTCTAGAAGAAAACATTACAGGTTGAATGATAGTGCTAATAGTTTTAGTGGTGGACAAAATAATACTTTAGGCGAAATCGTGCTATCTGTATATACAGAAAGAGTTAATCTCTACACCATATTCCTCGTTATGAATAGCCATCAACAAATAATATTATCCTACAAAGGCCCTGGATCTATGAATTAAAAGCTGTACCATCAACATTTCATCAAGTATTTCATTTTTTAACCAAATGGAGAATAATGGAGATTCTTGGTTACTAAAGAGATTCTAGAGATTATGACCAAAATTTACAGTAATCCCAACCAACCATCCTAGACTGTTCAAATATGGAAGAGATAGACGAAGTACAAATCCACCCCAACTTTCTAGAACGCAAAACTCAAGTTGGGGCAAGGCTAGAACTAGAACTTAGGCAACGCCTCATCAAGTTTCTCTTGGAACACCATGACTACTTCGCTTGGTCTCACACGAACATGACTGGCGTTGACCTAGAGGTCACGACGCATAAATTAAATGTTGACCCCCAATACATTTCGATCAAACAGACGTGAAGAAGATTCTTGCTCGAACGAAATTGTAACAATAATGAAGACGTGCAAAAACTCATTAAAGCTGGCTCCATAAGAGAAGTCTACTACCCTGACTATCTTGCTAATGTTGTCATAGTAAAAAGAAATAATGGTAAGTGGAGAGTCTGCTAGATTACACAGATTTGAACAAAGCTTGCCCGAATGATAGCTTTCATTTGCCACATATCGACATGATGGTCGACACGACGACTATATATGAACTTTTAAGTTTTATGGATGCCTTTTTCGATTACAACCAGATTCTGATACGCCTAAGCGATCAAAAGAAAACTACTTTCGTAATGGAGTGGGGTATATTCTGCTACAGGTAATACAGTCGAAATCAAAAATGCTGAAACAACATATTAATGGCCAGTGAACCACATGTTTGTTGATCAGCTTGGAAAATCTATAGAAGTCTACATTGACGACATGCTGGTTAAGTCCCTGAATGCATAGCAACACATAGATCACCTCAATCAATCATTTAAGGTTTTGAAGAAGCACAACATAAAATTTAATCCATCCAAGTGTGCATTTGGAGTATCTTCTAGCAAGTTCTTGGGTTCTTTAGTAACCCACCGAGGAATTGAGACAAACCTAGATCAAATCCAATCAATCATTAACATTCCATTTCCAACTTAAATTAAGAAAGTTCAAACATTTACTAAAAGACTTGTAGTTCTTAAAAGGTTCATCTCTCGATCTTTCGAGAAATGTAGGAATTCTACAACATATTAAGGAAAAACAAAACTTTCGAATGGACTCTAGCATGCGAAGAAACGCTTCAGTAACTCAGACAAAACTTAACTTCACATCTGCTCTTGTCAAAACCAAAGGATGGAAAATAACTCTACGTGTATTTAGTGGTATGGGAGACGGTTGTTACTACAGTCTTAGTTTATGAAGAAAAAGGAAAGCAACTTTTCAGTTACTGTGTCGCAAGGTATTACTAGATGCAGAAACCTGCTACAGCCAATTGGAGAAATAAACTTTATCATTCATCAATGCAGCGCGAAAGCTAAGGCTCTATTTCTAGATCCACTCAGTAGTTGTTGTAACCGTCTTGTCGCTGAAATGAATACTTTACAAATAAGTTATCCAGGCGACTAACTAGATGGGTGTATTGAGTGAATATGATATTTTTTCGTACCCCTTACCGCCATAAAATCTCAGGTACTTGCAGATTCAATTTCACTCTTAACTTTTAGGACCTAGCCCAAAAGGAACTTCTTTGCGTGATGGACGGATCGGTGATAGGTACATGGATGCTCTAGGTGGATGTGTCAAACAACATCAATGGTGTAGGTCTCAACATTGTCTTAACATCACCGAAATGGGATAAGATAGAGCAGGCAGTTAGGTGTGAATTTAAGGCAACTAATAATAAAGCGAAATATGAAGCAATCATTGTCGGACTGATCTTAGCAAAGAAAATAGGAATCATTCGAATAAATGTCCCCAGCATCTCTCAGCTTATTGCAAACCAAATCCGAGGCACATTCCTTGCCAAAGATAAAAAAACATCTTATATAGAATTAGTCAAGAAACTCCACATCAAGTTCAATGAGTTCCAAATTACAAGTTTCATAGATCGAAAATGTTCAAGCGGATGCGCTAGCCAGCTTTGAAGTAGCTAGCTATGATCACAAGACAAACCAAGGTCATCTCGATGACTTATTTGCAATGGCTAGTGGTTTAAAAACCAGTCGAAACCAAAAGTTTCCATTTAATGGAAGACCAATATTGGATGATATCGATTGTTAGACGCCTTGAAAATGATGAGCTACAACCAGACAACAATGAAGCTCGATGAACCGAGGCTAAAGATGCCAATTCCACATTATAGATAATAAGCTGTATAAGATATCTTCTCTAGACCTTACATTCGATGCATTGGCAATGCTGAGGTCAAATATGTCTTGGCTGAACCCCATGAAGGGGAATGTGGCGAATCACTCGAAGCTCGAAACTTAGCACACCTTTCACTTACCACTGGGTACTATTGGCCAACAATGCGGGCCGACTCAATTAACCATGTCAAAAAATGTGATCAATGTCAGCGGTTCACCAATGTATCGCACCTTCTACAGGAACAGAGATTAACCCCATTATTTTACCTTGGCCCTTCATGAAATGAGAGATGGACATCGTTAAGAAACTTTCAACTACCTAGGACAACGAGCCTTCGTGCTAGCAGTTGCTGACTATTTCAAGAAGTAGATCGAAGTCAAGGCATTCTCGCAAGTACATGATTGTGATGTTATCCAATTTATCAAGAAAAATGTAATATGTAGGTTTGGAACCCTGAAAGAAATAGTCGCTGACAATGGGTTAAAAGTACTGGATTTCAAATTTTCTGCAAATAGTAGAACATTAAGTTAAACTTCTATGCTTTAATGTATCCCCAAGTCAACGGTTAAGCCGAATCTTTCAACAAAACTATCATGAAGTCATTAAAAAAAAGACTATCTGAACCCATGAGAAAATGGGCAGACAAGATACCAGGTATTCTTTGGTCATATCACACCACAATTTGGATAGCAACTGGCGAAACCCCCTTCTCATTAGCTTACGACATGGAAGCAGTCATACCAGTGGAAATATGCATGCTAACATTTCGGTATGAAAGAATGATTGATGAGTATAATCAAGTTAAATTATGTCATATGCATGCTAGATTAAATGGATGAACGAAACAAAATATCATTGATTTGTATAGCCGCATATCAACAAAAGATTGCCCAACACTTTAATCGATAAGTAAGAATCAGAGCCTTCACAGAAGAAGAATGGGTGTTACAAAGAGTATTCTAGAACACTAAGGAAGTGATGCAGGCAAGCTTGCAGCAAATTTGGAAGGGCCATACCTAATCACGAAAGTCGTCGGACAAAAAGCCTACAAGCTATGCATCCTGAATGACAGAGATATCAACAACAGTTGGAATACCATCCATCTTCGCAAGTATTATTTCTAAATCTTCTAAGCTCTTTTCAATTCTTGTATTTTCATTTTCATTCAAAATTTGTATTGATGTAGGCATCTGATAGCCGAGACATGGTCCTTACCTCTCTTTGCTTTTATGATAACTGATGACAAAGTTTTAGGCGGCCCAAATCAAACGGAGCTGAGCTTGCCATCTTTTCATCATGGGATATCATCATTATTTCCTTACATATGTTGAGACTTTATTTTTTAATTTTTTACCACGACCAGGATCAACACTAACTTAAGCCCGTCAGTAACCTTAAATTTTCATTGATCTTAGGAGATTTATTGGATAGGACAAAACGTATCACTCGTTATGTTCAAGATTTGCCTCATCCGCCAAA
>CAIGRO010272731.1:0-12387 GCA_903798355.1 Fraxinus baroniana | reverse complement strand
TCATCAATCACAATTGTTTTTACAATTACCTCGAATTTACTCTGTAGTATGTTATAACACCTCACCTAAGCCATGGAAGGTGGACCTTTATGTGGCACCTCAATTAAGATGATGCATCACTTCAGCTACCTTAATATTTGGTCTCAGCTAGGTCAGGTAGGGTTGTGAAGTAGAGTGTGCACCTAATTGAGTTTGCTAGCTATTTGCCACGTGATCATAGTTTAGAACATCGTTAGAAGATGAGTAACAAGTATTAAGGCGTACATGCCTACCATTTCTAGCATGTTCCAAATTTCAACCCCTTATTATTTAACTCAATTGCACCATACTGGCTTCCTTCATTTCAAGTTGCTTATAATCTACCTCATCATAAAGTTCTCTACCTCCTCTAACATGTTTGTATGATGAAGAGAGAAAATTAAAGAGGGGAGAGGGCTCTCAAAGTTTGGTGTGCAGAATGAGGATGAGAACATATAGTACTAGGATTAGAAGGGGTTTTATTTCTCCACAAATTTTGATAAACATAAAATTGTTATAATAGACATTAAGGCTTTTTAACCGTCAATTCAATTGGCAAATTAATTAGGAAATTAAAACATATTTAAATTTATTGTTACAATTGTCATTCATTTAATTTTATTTTGAATTTTTTCCAATAGTATCCAATAAGAACAAGTGAATCTGAAGGATATTCATCACATAATTGTTCTAGTTCTCCTTTGTCCATGTACCCCATGACCTAAAATCATGACAAAATAACATCCATATCTCTCCATCCTATCAAGACATACTACTGGAATCATATAAATAAAATAATGGAATGAAACATTACAACAAATAGAGTAATAATAAAATAGAGAAAATATAGTTGTTGATTTAGTAGAGATATTAAAAGAAATCGAGGCTTGTGTTTCACGATTTTCTTAAAATAGATTCGTCCCCAATGTGGTACACGTGAGCTGGTGGCGTTTGGCTCATAGAATAAAAATGTTGAAAATAGTTGACTAGCATCTTGTCACTACTTTAAACGATATGAGAGTGTTCATAATTTTATCACCGATCTAGAGAATAATTATCTAAACTAGAAAGAACAAAACTCTTGAAAACAAAGAAAGTAGAAAGAAGATTAGAGAGATGAAAGAGCTCTCAAAGTTTGGTGTGTGGAATGAGAAGTTGAACGCCTCTTTACTAACTAGGATGAGAAAGGGTTTCAATTCTTCATTAATTTGAATTAACATAAAAATGTTACAATAGCCATTAAGGCTTTATAACCACCAATTCAATTGGAAAAATTAATTAGAGAATTTAAACATATTAAATTTGGTGTTACAATTGTCATTCACTTCATTTTATTTTGAATTGTTTCCAACAATTCCTAACATGAATGAAAATAACAACAATAACAAACAAACATGGCGAAAGAATTTAGTGTCTTTGATATAAACACATTTATCGCATTCGTTAATTTTAAATCCACTTACTATCCTAGCACCGTGTAATATTTCACATTATTGTTTTGGTGATTGTTTTAAACCACACAAGAATTTCATAAGTTTATAGACTTTTTTTTCCTATCCAAGTGTAATAAAACCTTCCGGTAGATCCATGTAGATTTCTTTAACCAAATATCCATTCGAAAATGTTGTTTTCACATCCATTTAATATTCTTAAAGATTGCGCATAGCAACAATTGCTAGTTCCACATTATTCTCGTCATATGAGAATATGTATCAAAAGTAGTCTACACTTTCTCGTTGTCTCTAACCTTTAATTGTAAGTATCAATTAATCCATTTGCTCCCATCTTCCTCTAGAAAATTCACTTAGATCCGAGAGGTTTGCACCTAAGGGAAGACTCCCAAGTGTGATTTTGCAGTATTGAGTCAATTTCTCTTTTAATGGCCTGAGAATCCTCCTCTTTAAAAGTTTGAAGTTCACTTTTTAGCAGATACGTCAAAAAATTTGGACCAAAAGATTTTTCTGTCATTGTTCTTTTACTATGTTTCGGTTCACCCTGAACTTCTACATTTTCTTCATGTTTTTTATTCTAATTATTTTCACTAATAGTCTCAAATGTTCATTTTGACGAACTTGAATGATATATTTCTTAATTTCAATATCCTATTCTTGTGTATGTTTTAAATTTTAGACTAATGTACAAGGAATCAGTACACACTAATATTATATGCAATGCCAATGAAAATGAAAATGCAGTCAACTATTTTTGGAGCTATTTTCACCTTCTTAGGTATAGGTACAACCACTTTAACAAGACTTCCCTATATTCATAGGAATTTATAGGAAGATTTTCTTCATTTCCTTAATTTATATATGGGGTCTTGTTTTTCTATTTCTGATGTACCTTATTTAAAAGATAATTTGCTATCAAAACAATTTCTCCTCACATGTTCTAAGGTAATTCAGAAATTAATAACATTGCATTCATCGTCTCTTTCAAGGTATGATTATTTCGCTCAGAAGCATTATTTGAAAATTATGTTATTTTCTCAATCATGAAAATATGCTAATTTTCCAAATGAAAACATGTTTATTTTCCAAACACGGTGAAATTAAGCTCTTTTCCAACAATCGAATAGAATTCTATACGTAATTTCCAGAGAAGACTAGAAGGATTGAAAACATTCAGTTACCAGGTTGGTTGGAAGGGTCACAAATGGTCCAACTTAAAATTCAACCTCCTAGACAAAACTTTTCTGTACCCTAACTTCCAGTTTTCAAGATTTTATAAATTTTGTGGGAGAATATTGTTTTTCACATAATATTTTTTTCTTTGAAATCCAGCACCTCATTCCTCTTTGGAGGAAAACCTGTTTTAAGATGTTAGGGAAAATACAAAAGGAAATTAAAATTACTACTGTAATTATATAAATAAAAATAATTAAAAAAATTACAACAAATAAAGTACAATAAAATAGAGAAAATATTGTTGTTGATGTAATAACGGTATTCGAAGAAATCGAAGCCCGTGTTGCACATAATTTCCTTAAAACAGATTAATCCTCCATTGTGGTGTGTTCGCTTAAATTACGTACCTTAAGTGCACGAGTCGCGTTCAAGTAATAAAGTGGATTTGCGAGTTCGAATTATCCATCTTTCGAGGAATGTTTACTTTTAATTGCACTACTCTAGTCAATTTAATTCTAATAAAGCCACACATACAATTTTTGGATTTGATTTTTTAAATAATAAAGCTACTAAAAACTTTACAAAATAACAAACCTAAATTTAGGGAAATTTGGGAGAATAAAGTAGTTGAGATTTATGATTTCGCTTAACCGTCGCGTAAATAATTTCTCCACAAGCAAATTAACATGTTACTCATTTTGTATGTTAGACCCGATTTTTCGATTTTAACTAATTACCTTTGTCGAGTGAAATTATCCGTAATTGATTTGTCTCTATGTAGATAAAACCAAACAACTAAATTAAATATTTGTGAAAATAGGTTAATGGATTATCTAAGGTTATGGTTATATTTCTATCCTCTACAAAAACTTAGGATATTTACTCATTGATCTAAAATATACAATCTTCTCTCAAACGATGCAAAAATCACTGAACACGTTCATTTATTTAGCCATATAAATGAATAGCAACAAACACAATAGTGAATATGGAGAAAATTAAGTAGCTTAAAATTAAAGAGGGAGTATTGAAATAAATAAAGATATGTTAAGTTACATCATAAATCTCAACATAAAAAAACTAGCCCATTTTATATAAATAATAAAAAGGAGAAAAGTTAGATAAATAAGTTGCAAGTTTAATAAAATAATGGACAAAATACAAGATAAAATCTAAAACCGTCATTGGTTGGATTCTCGAAGGATATATTAGCTTGATCTTGAATTTTTTCCGAAAATCTCCTCTTCCTCCCTTTTTATACCCTTGTTCTTGACCCTTTTTCTCCTAAAAATGTAGAATGGAAATGAAAAGAAAAGAGAAGTGAAGATTAATGAAGATAATAGATGAAGAATGGGGCTCAAGTGCTGAATTTCGGCTTTTAAAAACCCTAAAAATCGTTCCCAGGAATTACCAAAAGAGCCCTCAATTTTAGCGAAAAAAATAAAAAATGGACCCAAATTTGAAGTTGCGACGTGCACCTAGGCATGGAGCGGGTGTGCGTCCCGCGAGAGCATTTTTCTCTCGGGCGCCTGTTGATGCTTAGGCACGCACCTTGCTTGGAGTCAAGTGTGTGTTCATGTCTTTTTTTTTCTCTCTTTTTTGCAACTTCGTTCCTCCATTATTAGTGCTTCTAGTCCTTCAATTTTGATTTTATACAGTTTGGTCCTCAAGTTTTGACTTTCATTTAAATCATACCTTCATAAATTGCATCCGATGTCCCTAAACTCTCGGCACTTGTGCACTTTACCTCCAAATTTAGATTTTTGTAAGATTTCAGTTATTTTTCTTTCTTTTTTGTTTGTTCTCTTCCAATGAGTACTTTTCAACCTATATAAGCAATAATTACACAATTATGAGTAGAAATTTGATCATTTAATCAATAATTATCTATTTTAAATATCAAATAAGCATGTAAAATACACTTATCATGATACACGAATACAACAGTTGAAACTAACAGTTGACTAGCACATCGTCATTACTTTAGGTAAATTGAGAATGCTTACAATTCTATCACCGAGTCAGAAAATAATTATCTAAACTACAAAGAACAAAATTCTTGAAAACAAAGAGGGAGAAAATTAGAGAGGGAAGAGAGCTCTTAAAGTTTGGTATGTGGAATGAGATGGAGAACACCTCCTTGTATGATACTAGGAGGATATGAGGTTTCAATTCTACATTAATTTTCATTAACATAACAATGTTACAATAGCCATTAGGGCTTTGTAACCACCAAATCAATTGGAAAAATTAATTAGGGAATTGAAACATTTTGAATAACAACAATGTTAACAGTAAGTGAATATTTTATTTTGAAATTTTTCCACCAGTATTATCCACCCATCAATGGTATCAAAACCAATAAGAACAGGCGAATCAAAAGGATGTTCATCACATAAGTTAGTTGGAGTGGTGTAAAAGTGGGTAGGCGTGTTTAAAACTAATGTTTTGACTTTGAAAACTAATGAACTCCAAACAAAGGCTTATTTGCAAGAAGTTTTAGGTGTTGATGCGCACCATATTCCAAATGGTGCAGTTAGGTAGGTGGGGGTATTAAGCAATAGAAAGTTAGGAACTTTCCTTGGCCAACTTCATGAAATATATATTTCAAAGTCGTTGGAGAAATTTTTCGACGCTTCGATGGATTGTGCAGAAGGAGAAGTGGTGGTCGGGGACGACTATTGATACATACTGTCAATGGAGTTGTGGTATTGAAACTGAAATTTCAAATTTTCTGATTTGACTATAAAATAAAACAGCAAAATATCTATCTCAAATGTTGTTGGGAAAACTTTTCAGCACTTCACACAACATGTGTAGGAGGACTGGTGGCCGGTCTGTCTCTGTCCCTTTGCACGACATCTATGAAAGCAGCAGTNGTTGTTGGGAAAACTTTTCAGCACTTCACACAACATGTGTAGGAGGACTGGTGGCCGGTCTGTCTCTGTCCCTTTGCACGACATCTATGAAAGCAGCAGTGTGCGAACCGATGCCGATGGTGAACAGGAAGAGGGAGGACCACTCGATCGCTAGGAAGAAGCAAGCCTATTCCCCGTAGATGTCATTGCTCACTAGCTCCTTTCATCCCTTCCAACGCACCATCAACAAAAAGAAAGAGGAAGGGCTCCGGTGATATTCTCGTTCTCGGTGTAAGGCCCTCTGATTCTGTGGGATTAAAATTTGATTTCTCTAATTTGTGTTGTGTTTATAAAATAAAAATAGTATTTTGGGGATTAAATATGGAAAAAGAAATGGAAATAATATAAATAAGGGAATCCAGAGTAATTTCCTCATTTATTAATATACACCATATAAGTATAGTTTTAGTGTCGAAGAAGTCTATGTCGTCGTCCTCTTCTTTCATAGGAACAAATTGGCATGTCCAGTTATTTCAAACGGTGCTTTCGTTATAAAGTTGGACTTCAATTTTAAAATCCCTTTCTTCTTTCAAGTTTTTATTTTCTTAATCTTCTTTCAAGTGTTTCCAAAATGAGGTGCGTCTCTCTTTTCCAAGAAAAAAAAAGTGTTCATTGTATATTTGAGAAATTTTTGTATTCTCATTTTACATTGATATATCAAATATAATTTGCAATGATCAATTTGTAGATTACATAGGAGAGATAGATAAAGATAAATAATTAGCTGATAAAGTTATAATGGAAAAATATCGCCCAAAATATTCATCCTTCTACAAATAACTTCCTTGAAATCTAGTGACGTTTATCCAAATTGATTTGATGGACTTTCCAACACCCTCCTGAAGTTGGTGCATGTACATCTATCATTCCCATCTTACTAAAACAACACTAAGCCCTTGTCTGGGAACAATTATTTCAACAAGAAAATGATTTTTCTGACCCTTTTTTTCTTCAAAAAAGTGGGATCCATTATGACACAAAGGGATCATATATTGTGGCTCAAGCACTGTAGCAATGGTACAAATTATGCTTACAATTGGAAACAAACAAGCGCTAAATATTAGGCCTCAAAATTCATTTAGTCAAGAAATCAGCAATTTGTTGAGTAGTTGGAGCAAACGGTATATAGCACCCATATCGAGTATCTCCTTTATAAAATGTATGTCGATCTCAATATGCGTCGTCCTATCATGTTGTACGGGATTGTGGGCAATATTGATCACACTTTATTGTCCCAATAAAGTTTCATAGGAAGAGTATTAGGCTTCTTTAATTCTCCTAGAACACGTTTAACCATAATATATAAAGAACTATAAGTCATTGCTCGGAATTCTGCTTCTGCGTTGCTTTGTGCTACCACACTTTGTTTTTTGCTCCTCGAAGTTATTAGATTACTCCATACAAAAGTACAACAACCCGAGGTCGATCTCATGTGAGTAATGGATCCAACCTAATTTGCATCAGTATAAACTTCGATGCCTCGTTGCTCACTCTTCTTGAACATTAGACCTTTTCTTGGAGTACATTTCAAGTATGTGACAAGTATATCAGCTTGCCTCCTAAGTTCTGGTATCTTTGTGTCTACCACTGTTCCTTTATCTCCTAACTTGAAATTGTAGTCTATGGGAGTGTCAATATGCTAGCAGTCACTCATACTACTTTCTTCTAATAGATCTAGGATATAAAACGACAATCAGGGGTGGCTGCCTGTGCTGGATCCTTCAAGAACATATTTTTTTTTTGACATTAGATAAAGGTTTTAGGTTATATATCTAGCGATTCATTTTATTTTTAAGCATTTCTTGTAGTGCAGTTGGTTAGAGGTTATAAGTACAAATTAGAGGTCCACGAATCGAATCCCTTTCAAACCAATTTATTTTATAATTTTTAACAAAAATAATGCAATATGGAGGGGATTCGAACATTTTACCCCCCTTAAGATTATTAAATACTTGACCATTATGGCACTTCCATTGAACCTATACTCTCCATTTGATTTATAGGAAACCTGACCACTGTGTCATTTAGTGAACATTGTCCACATATATAATAAAATTATATATGTTTAGTTTTAGTAAAATAATAATTATATTTTATTTTTAATATTTTATTATGACTGACGGTCAACGACCGCTCGTGCTTACTCAAAATTCTGGATCCGCCATTGACGATAATACCTCTTTTTCAGCGAGCCACTTCCATTCCTAAAAAATACCTTCATGAACCCAGATCCTTGATTTCAATTCAGTAGCTAGACACTTCTTATTGCCACTTCAGACAAATCATTTCCTGTAATGATAATCGTCTACAAAGACAATAAGTATAGCAACTTTCCCTTCATATGAGAACTTAATAAACAAAGTATGGTCCGTTCGTCCTTGAATGTAACCCGGCTTCTTTACATATTGGGTAAATTTTTCGAACCATGCTTTAAGAGATTGTATGAGCATATATTGATTTTTTCAGCTAGGATACCTTTGACCCAACATTCTAGAAAAACTTGGAAGATAATGAATCCATACAAAATTCTTCTTCCAAGTCCCATTGAGAAAGACATTCTTCACATCTAGTTCCTATAAAGGCCAGTCAAGATTAGCAGCAGTAAGTATTCTCATTGTGTTTAGCTTGGTCATGGGTGCGAAAGTCTCTGTGTAGTCGATACCATATGTTTGAGTAAAGCCTTTGATTACTAACCATGCTTTGTATCTTTCCAAGGTGCCATCTGAATTGTATTTGATTGTAAAGATCCATTTGCAAGCAACGATAATATTCCTTTCTGGTAGTTTCACTATCCCCACGTTCCATCTTCTCAAGGAATCTCATTTCTTCCAGAACTGCTTCCTTCCACTTAGGATTACTCAGAGCATCCTGCACATCTTTAGGAATTTCTATACTAGAAAGTTGAGAAGTGAAAGCATGTAATGAAGAAGATTCTTTTTTTTTTTAATTTTTTTATGTAGGATATAAAATTTGACAAGTGATGTTTAGTACATGGTCTTGTCCCTCTGATAAGCAATGGGAAGATCCAAGTCACTTGATTTTTTTATTTTTTTTGGTTTCTCACTTGTTTTCTCACACAATTCTGAATCTTACAAAAATCAGATGGTTGATTGTTTGAATTAGGATTTTCTGGTGGAGAAAACTCTAGATTAGGTTTTTCAGAAGATTCTTGAATAGGCTTGGCTGCAGACTCTGAAGTAGAGGAAGACACGACTATATTATCTTGTGGACTTATAATAGAGGCTACTGAAGGTATTTCTATTTGGAAATGGCTAATGAATGAATCTTTAATTATATTGTCCCCCTGAAGGTGGGCGGTTAATCAAATAGACCGAGTAAATTCAAGGATGTGTTTATTTCTTTCAGCTATCCCATTTTGTTGGGGAAGAATATACGTCTATGAATTATAGAAAATGGTTTTGATTTTTCTATGGACGTGAGGAAAAAGATACGATGATGCTTTCCGAATTAATGCAATCTCATAGCTAAGAGTCCTACGTCGACTCTAATAATATGCAGATTTTGCGAAATTAATGCAATCTCATATTACATTGATATATCAAATATGATTTACAACGATCTATTTATAGGAAGAAATAGATAAAATAGCTAATTGATAACTATTAAGGAAAAAATATCTCCTATTGGAAAATATAAATTTTAATCCTTCAACTTCTCAATAATGTTAATTTATCCTCCAACTATTTAAAATGTAAATTTCATCTTTCAATTATTCTATATCAACAATTTCATCCTCCAACTTCGAAATAATGTAAAATTCACCTTCAACTATTCAATAATTCAAACCCTCCAACTATTAAAAAAATGCAAATTTTATCCTCCAGTTTCTCAATAATATAAATTTCATTCTCCAACTATCTAAAAATCAAAATTTTACCCTCCTCGTCAATTTCATACCACAATTATCCAATAGAACTCGATTTTTATCTTCCAACTTCTCAATAATGTAAATTTCATCGTTCCACTATCCTACACCATCAATTTCAATCTAACTTCTCAATGACGACAGTAAATTTCATCTACAACTATCCAACATTGTCAATTTCATCCTCCATCTATTTTAAAATGTAAATTTCATCCTTCAACTATTTTACATTCTTATTCATCCCCGGACTTTTTATTATAATGCAAAATTCGTCCTTCAACTATACTTCGTCAGTTTCATCCTCCAAATATTTAAAAATATAAATTTGATCCTCCAACTTCTCAATAACGTAAATTTCATCCTTCCAACTATTCTACATCATCAATTTCATCCTCTAACTTCTCAATAATGTATTTTTCATCCTACGATTCTTCAACAAGTCAAATTCCATCCTCCAACTATTGAAAAATGTCAATTTCCCCCTTCAAGTATTCAAAAGCATCAAAATTGTCATTCCACTATTTGAAGGCTCCTCTTAAACATGAGTCCATTTTTGACTCAAAACTAATTTTCCCCCTTTCAACTTCTTCATTTTCAACCAAACATTTTATATGACTCGCCATTTTTATCAACTTTTCAATCACACAATTCATCAACTTTCATCAAAATCAACTAAAAGTCTAATTTTTAGTTAAAACAAACGGGCGATATCTATAATCTATATTGCTGTAAATCATGCAATGACCCAACCACTACATGCTGAGCACCATAAGGTAATTCAGTTTCATCATATATCCATTATAGCTTACCACAAATTGACATATAGAACTACAAAAATGAGGTTCGGTGCCTTGGTACGTACCAAAACCTTCAGTCCTTCACCTCAGGAGAACTTAACTAATTGGAAATAAGACCAACTAAAACTTTCAACTAAAACTTTTACACCATCTTCAACAACCCTCTGTTTATTGATCTGGAAAGATCTACAAGATCGACATTAAATGTGATTTTAACCATTCCTCTTGCTAGTAGTCTCACCAACCACGATAACATAGGGGAAGCATATGAACATTGGGAGAGAGAATAAAGTTTTACTGAGTTTTATTAAATTATTTGGCTACAACAAACTCCTTGACTCTCAGAAACTATACTCATTACACGAATGAAGCTTTGCCCCGCGTAATATATAGACTCGAAGTACAATTACCAACTCTGTACTGATCTGCTCGTAAAGGAAATGCATCTTTGGCAATTCACAAGGCTCTAAATCCATAATAAGCCACTAACACCTCAGGATTTAAGCGTAGCCAAAAACTCAAATAAAAACAAGGTTTACCAAAAAACTGTCATTATTCATCTAATACTCACCATCGAAAATGTGGTCAACAAACACGAACATCAACGCCCATACTTCTCAACTGACTGCTCCTCAACACTTTCTGTCCTGCATGGCTACGAAGCCAAAAGCATGAAAGCCGAGCAATAGCTGCCTGACTAGCAAACTGTACCCAGCAGGCAAGGTTCACTTCGGCCAGAATATTCTCGCCTGTTTTGCCAGAATTGGATATTTCCTCGTATCCTTCAAGGTCTGATTCAGTTACTACCACCATAGAGCCATCATCAAGGTCTTCTAGGTTCTCTTTTGCAGGGAAACCTAGTATTGTATTTGATGAATTATCCATGTTAGAGCCTGTTTGGTAGAGATTAAAATCAGATTAAAATTGAAAAACTAGCCGTTATTGTTGACTTTTATTAGACGGGTAGAACCCAATAACGACTATATTTTCAATTTTAATCGGATTTTAATGGTTACCAAACGGGCTCTTATTCTCAAGTTTCTTTGATCTGTGATAAAAATTTTGTACAGCCTGCATTTTGTAATTAAGAGAAAAAATTGCCATCAGGATCTGGGCCATAATTAGTAAGGAACACAAAGAGAACATCAAAAAGACTATCATGCAAAGAAATAAACAAGAACTACTCTTATACCAAAACACAACAATAAAAAGTAAAGGCTACTGCTTGGTCTTTCACAAACACATACCACGGCCCTAACTAAGCACAAAGTTTTGTGTGACAGTTGAAAGGTGTACATTTGGCATTGTTCTAAAAAGCTCACATAGACACAAAGCTTAGCCTTGCCGCCTAGCCATGCTCTATGCTTTTTTAAGGCTAGGCAAAAGGCTCATAGAAGCTCCAAGCTTGGCCTTCCTGTCTAGGCATGATTTACACTTTTTAAAACGTTGCTATTTGGTGCAACTTCCAAAATTAGCCACTAGATGCTGCTCTTTAAGTGAGAATATTTTTGGCAAATGACTAGATACTTCGGATTGAGGACTTTCATATGTGGGCATTCTAAAGAGGAAATAAGTATGCTCATTCATGGCGAAGGGAGGAGAAAATCGAAATTTTTCCAGGCGTCGTACAAACAATTTAGAGAACAAAACACGAAATGGTCCTCAAGCTTATTGTAGTGAGAACCAAACAAAACCACTCAAACAACCACAATATATATATTGGGAATTCAAGCAAAATATTTCCGAAGCATAATTTACTTACTGCAGCACTAACGACAGTTCATTAAGCTATACATCTAAATTTATTTAAAGAACCAAAAAGGCCCAGGGAAAAAGAATGGAAAAAAAAGCATCTAGCTTGTAACTGAAGGCTGAAGCTAATAGAAGCGAATGTAGCCAAACCTTCCACTGGGAAGAGGCCAACAGCACCCTTGGCCTAATGGACCTCACGTATTCGTATGCAGCCTCAGGGATCATCTGATTGTACTTAACCTGCATTAACGGGGCAGTTTTAGCTGTAAGAATTCCTAAATAAGTAGATAATTAGTTGTGAAGCTCTGTACAGTGATGCCTACCAGGTAACAGATGACAATCGTAGTGCTGCGGCCTTGGCCAGCTTTACAGTGAACATATGTAGTTTT
>CAIGRO010272663.1:0-14575 GCA_903798355.1 Fraxinus baroniana | reverse complement strand
AAGAATATGGAAGAAAGATAACAGATTATGCTAATGTGTTAGATCAAGGGATGGATTTATTTACTAATAATCAAAACCGGAGAAATACAAGACAAATTTAAAACTTAAGGATATGACTTGCAATAAAGAAACCAATTTCATTAAGGGTAAAATAGACATTTATACAAAAATAGACACCCTAGTCACTATTCATAGGCTATTCTTAAAATTCTCCCGTAATAAACAAAGATTGTTATGTACCATATGTAGTGGTATTAGTTATAATTTTTCTAAATTTTAAACGAATTTTTAGTATAAAGTTATCCACCCTGATAGATTATTCAGAATGGATATTCTACTTCATCTACCATTATGATTCTAGTTAACGCCGAAGGGAGAACCAGGGAAAAATTCACCGAAATGGAAAATTCAAAAGGTGACAACTACCTCACCGACACCGTGCTAAATTTTTAGCTAGATTCTTGCATGAAGATGCCCCATTGTGGTAGAAAATGAAAGTGATCGCTAAAAAAGAGAAGCTTATATGCTTGCACTAGGATTGCACAGGGTCCGCCCCTATCATCGTCCTAAATTTTTAGCAAGATTATTGCGTGAAGATGCCCCATTGTGGTAGAAAATGAAAGTGATCGCTAAAAAAGAGAAGCTTATATGCCTGCACCAGGATTGCACAGGGTCCGCCCCTGTCATCGTGCTAAATTTTTAGCAAGATTCTTGCATAAAGATGCCCCATTGTGGTAGAAAATGAAAGTGATTGCTAAAAAAGAGAAGCTTTTTATGTTTGAGATCATAGTGATTCCTATGCTGAAATTAAATCCTTGCCATACGAATGAATTTTAAGAAAACTTTTACAATCATGTTACATTAATATCTTTGTTAACATCACGCATTTTTGAGGTGACAATTTTTTACACATTGATTTTAATAGCACTTTAAATAATTAATGACAAATTTTAACATATAAAGAATGTCAAGAAAGCTGTCAATTACAAGCGTACAACTAACTTAATCCAAACTTTTAAATATATGTTTCATTGATTACTTGCCAAAAAGTAATATGGCGCAGAAAAAAAGTATCGTGAATATAATTACCTTTTTTTTGTAACTGGCTATTCAATTATGCTGATATTTAAAAAACATTTATATAACTAGTCAGTTTTCATCGAGTGCATCACCCTTGCTGAGTCAGTGATTGCGTGCGTGCCATTTGTAAAAGAGGAGAAATCAAGAAAATTCATTTTTGTGTTAGGGAATATTGTCATATTGATCTTTATATAGAGTGATGCGCCCAAAAAGAGTCCCATTAATAAGCTTTTAAGCACGGAAAACATGTTCGCTATTTCCTCCGTCCCATAAAGTTATGATTGCTATTCCTTTTTGTTTGTTCCAAATTATAAATCACTTTTCTTATTGAGAGTATGATTTCTTAGTTCTCGTTATCAACAAATATGAAATATTTTCACTAAACCATTATTTAATATAAGAGTATATTAGGAAAAATGTAAGGAAAAAAATTATATTTTCAATTATATAAGAGTATTATCAAATTTTAGTACTAAGAGTTATAGCGACAGTCTTTGCTTAGATGTGATACATTATGCCACCTCTAGTATTATGAATTATTTTCGAAAGTTCACTTGAAATGGTTATTAAGGTATTTTGTGCTCACAATTGTTCAGTGGTTTACTATAATGTTATCCATTAAGCGCCAATACTCACTAAGTCCCTGTTTGTCACACATTATTTTTTTCATTCTCATTCTTCTATTCATTTTCAACCACACATTCTTCAATAAAATAATATTTTCTATCACATCAATAGCTTTTCCTTCTTTTTCAACCACATATTTTTTATCACATCACATTAAAAGAATGCATTTTCTCATTTTTAATGTGCACCAAACACTCTCTAAATGCCTTAATTTTTATTTTTATTTTTTTGTCAATTACAATTCACTGCAATAAAATCCTGACCATTGAATGAAATTTCCAATTCATCTACCAATTAAACTAAATCACATTACCAAGCTGCCACTCAAGGTGGAATTTTGACATTTTTGAAGGAATTTTTAGTAGATTTTGATAAAGTTGAATTATTTATTTTATTATATGTGCTTGTTAAACGTCATTATAGATAATAAATAGAAAATATTATTCATTGTTTTAAAAGATTTTTGGGTTAATTTCACAAATGGTCACTGAAGTTACCTAAAAATTTCAAAACGGTCACTGAATTTTCAGATTTTTTGGGCAAGTTTGAGGCAATTTTTCGGCAACTTCTGACCACCAAAATCGTGGATTAATTTCACAAACGGTCATTGAAATTCCCTGAAAATTTCAAAACGGTCACTGAAGTTTGAAATTTCTTTTACAAACGGTCACTGAATTTTCAGATTTTTTGGGCAAGTTTGAGGCAATTTTTCGGCAACTTCTGACCACCAAAATCGCTGATTTCGGATACCGTTGGAAAGCCCACGATGTCCTATTCAATTACCACCAAAAATCTCTCCAAAACTCCAAGTGATTTGCCTGGAATAAACCCAAGAAGTTGGCAACCAAAAATTGTGAAAATTTGTCCAGATTTTCAGATTTTTTTGGACGAGTTCGCGGTATTTTTTCGGCAACTTCTGACTACTAAAACCTCCAATTTCGAATACTGCTGGAAAGCCTACAATGCCCTATTTAATTATCACCAAAAATCTCCCCTGAGTTTGCAGCATTTTTTCAGCAACTTCCGACCACCAAAACCGCCAATTTCGAATACCGTTGGAAAGCTCACAATGTCCTCTTCAATTATCACCAAAAATCTCCCCATAATTCTAAGGGATTCGACTGGAATAAATCCACGAAGTAAGCTACCAAAGAAGTCAGAAAATCTGCCCAGTTGGGTTTATTCCGGCCAAATCACTTGGAGTTTTGGGGAGATTTTTGGTGATAATTGAAGAGAACATTAAAGGCTTTCCAACGGTATCCGAAATCGACGGTTTTGGTGGTCGAAAGTTGTCGAAAAATTGCCTCAAATTTAAATCTGAAAATTTGGGCAGATTTTCTCAATTTAAGGTTGCCGACTTCGTGGGTATATTCCGGCCAAATCACTTGGAGTTTTGGGGAGATTTTTAGTAGTAATTGAAGAGGACATTGTGGACTTTCCAACGGTATCCGAAATCGACAATTTTGGTGGTTGGAAGTTGCCGAAAAATTGCTTAAACTTGGCAAAAAAAATTGAAAATTCAATGACCGTTTGTGATTTTGAAACTTCAGTGATCGTTTTGAGATTTTTAGGTAGCTTCAGTGACCATTTGTGAAATTAACCCAAAGATTTTTTATTCACTGTTTTAGTATTATTCAAATATTAGATTTATGTTATGATTATGATATTCAGTTTGATTTTTCCATATTTTACTTGCCGAATTTTTATTATAAAGTTGTCCGCTTCTTCTACTCCATCTACCATTGTGATTCGAGTCAATGCTCGAGGGAGACCATATGTTCGAATATTCAAGATTAACATCGACTGCTTTTATATACTGGACCATGAATCCAATCCAAGAAGAGAGAAATCAACCATACGGCCCATGCCCTAAAAAATAATCAAGCAGCCCAGCATTCCTACCTAGGAATTTGTAGCTCAAGACGGGGTGATTGATCATTGATGGATATTATTGAAGAAAAAATATATTTTAAATAGTGATATGATAAAAAATATGTGGTTAAAAAATAAGAAAAAATTATTGATGTGATGAAAAATATTATTTTATTGCAAAACGTTGTTCAAAATAAGTTTTAAAATAATGCATTTTAAGAGAATGCGTGTCAAACATGGGTTAAGACTTTCACTTGGACCGGAAATTTGGGAGCCCAACATTTTAGTCAATTGGTAGGCGATAAAAAGACACAAATTACACTGGTCTTAGATACACAATTGCATCAACTAACTAATTGGACGCAAACCTCGACCTACTGAATTTGGTTTTTCACGATGTATGCGATCAAACTATAAGCCCCCGTATGGTGCACATTATTTTCAAAGAATGCATTTCTTTAGTTGAAGTGATGAAGAATATGTGGTTGAAAAAGAATGAAAAGTTATTGATGTGATGAAAATTATTATTTTATTAAAAAATATGTGGTTGAAAATGAGTAAAAATAATGAGAATGAAATAAATAATGTGGATCAAACAGAGACTCGATTTATTTTACGAGTATAGTAAACATTTTATATTATACCAAATAGACGAAATACGATGACCTAGTACAAATAGTCAAAAGGAAGTTACACATTGGTGACAAATTAATTGTTACTTTGCTAGTCATTAGTAACATGAAGTACTAAAACCTGAACTAGAAAGGTAGGTAGTACAAAGGATGTACATTAGTTGGTCTCTATCTAAATATTAATTAGTCAATTAAATTACACATCATGTATAGAGATTAACCCAATCATACCCATGAATATAATTGTTTTCTGGCACGTAAAATGCATTCTCCAAACCCTCCATTCCAAATTCCCCTAAAAATGGTGGCTCCATTGAGAAAGATGAACTCGGACTATTGCTCGAAAGTCTCTCGAAACACTCTGTTAACCTTTGTATTTCCTTCTCCGCATCACATAGTTGTTCTTTTAGCTTTATCACCTGTACAAACAAGCAAATCATTGATAACACCTCGACAAATACCTTCAAGAAAGACAATAGATTTTCGAATCAACACTCTTTATGGAAAAAAAAAAACCCTTCAGATTATGTAATTGAAAACCATTGAATTGCGGGCTTCACATGCTTCATCTATTATTCATACTTTATGATTTACTTACGAGTAATGCTATTTTGGTATTAAATTATTTGTTTAGATGACATTAATGTGACAATAAATGAAAATAGAGTAATTTAATTTTACATTTCACTGAGCACGTGACACTGTTATAAATATTGGTTAGTATTATGTACTTCCTCCGTCCCAAAAAGATAGTCCTATGATTATTCACACAGATTAAGAAATTATAGTTCCATCTATACCCTTTATCCCTTATCGAAGTAGTTGATGTCTATTATACTAAAATGTTAATAAGGATATATGTGAAATGAAAAATTTAATACATGTTTAAAATGAAAACATGACTATCTTTTTGGGACGGACAAAAATAGTATACAGAACTATCTTTTTAGGCCATAGGGAGTACTGCTTTACTGTATCAAGAAAGCTACACGTGTATGTGTATTGACTGTCTCCACGTGAGAGGGAGTGCTATTTGCTGGAGATGGGCCACTAAGACAGCCAATGGCTCAGCACTAGCCTGCAGCCACCCTAACAACTATGTACGGAACTTTGAAAATGGGGACGTAGTACATTTTGTACTCTTTTGGGGTGGCAGACTCTAATTTCTCGTTTTTTTTTCCTTCTGGCCATTGTTCACTTTGTGTCATCATTACTACAACTTGACGCGACACATATTTTCGAGCCAAGAGTCCATGCATGTTCAATTGGGCAGAATATTAAGCACTTGTTTGGTTGTGATTATAATCTAAATTTTAATTAAAGTCAAAGTTAACAATTAATTTAAATCACATATTTTATATAGTCAGTCACTTTTCAACCACATATTTCATCAACTTTTATTAAAATATACTAAAAATCTGATTTTAATCTTCACCAAACAGACGCTTAGTCCCGCTTGAGTAAAAATGAAGTTACTACTACTAGAAAGTAACGCCTTTGTAATTGTTTTGATAAAATATAATAGATGATATTTTAACTTTTTTAATATTGTGTTGTGTTGTACAAAGCATGTTTGATAACAATTAAAATTGAAAATATGACCGTTATTGAATCTCACTCGTCTAATAAAAATCAACAATAACGATTAATTTTTCAATTTTAATCCGATTTTAATATCTACCAAACAGACTAACAATCAATTTTACGTAACGAGTGCGTGCGTGCGAGCGAGAGAGAACAACGACAAACCTCGTTTTCAAGTCTGCATTTATCAACAACAGTGGTTTCATGTTGAGTCTTCAACTTGGAGTATTCTTCCTCCATCTTCTTGCTCTTCCATCGAGCCCTTCTGTTTTGAAACCACACCGCAACTTGTCGAGGGTCAAGGCCGAGTTCCGAGGCAAGCTTGTCCTTCCTCTCCGACTCCAATTTGTGTTCATCTTCAAAACTCTGCTCCAATAGATTCATCTGTTGTTCACTCAACTTTCTCTTCCTCAACATCCCACTGCTCCCCGCCTCACCTTTGTTCTTCTTCCGCCTACGCCTCGGCTTCGCTTCCACTGAGATTAAAATTCATCATAATTTAGTCCTCAACGCTAAGTAAAGATTCAAGTGCATGGAACAAATTTTTTAGCTTAGAAAAATAATTTGTTAGCCCAAAAGAGTCATCAATTTATCTTTATATGGTAGGGTGGTACAGTCGAGTCGAGTCGAGTCGAGTCTCACGTACCAAACACGGTTAATTTTACAACGTAGTACTGACCTTGTTCTGGAAGGAGTTGGTCGTATATTCCAGCAGGATAGTACTGAGAAATGAGTACCATTTGATCATCGTCAATTTGATTCATGCTTCTTGCTGTGCTTCTCTCTCTCTCGTTGAATATGAGTACTAGGTACAGAATATAGCAAAGGACTTTTTTCTTGCACATGGGAATGAAAATTAGAGGAGGAGGCTGTTATCTTTGGAATGGAAGAGTACAGGGAAGACTTTATTTATAAACCTAGGAACTTGAAATAAGTCTTGGTCTTGTCGGAAATATCATGAATGCCATTGTCTTATGAAATTTTTATTGGATAAAATTTGTCAAATTTGGAAAGTTGGATTGAGGATGGGCAATAGCATTTTTTGGGTCTGATTTGGTGAAACTTGACTCCGATAATTAGTTGATCGATGGATGCCTTGTGGTATTTAAACACCTTAATTTATACAATCATGTTACATTTATACTTTGGCGTACGTTTTGGTTCATTTTGCCACGTAATTCAATTGGATAATTTAAATTTTAAACAATTTTTCATCCAATCATTTGTTGACAACAATGCTAGTGTCAATCAAAGTGTATAAATTTAACTTATGTTTGGCTCCCCTTTTTTTCAAAACTTATTTTCAACAACACATTTTCACATAAAATAATTTTATACTTAAATCGAAAATATTTTCTTCTTTTTTAACCACTCATTCTCCAAAAATTATACATTTTCATATCAAAGTGGGTTCAATAAGTCTATTAGTGTACAAATGACAAAGTCCTAATTTATTAGTGCTTGTTTGGTTTGATTAAAATTTTAATCTTTAGTAGATTTTGATAAACTGGATAAAATTTATGATTAAAAATTTAATAAAATTTGTGGGTATCATATACAAGTGTAGTTGAAAATAAGTTAAAAAAAATTAAAATTAAGATCAAACATGGACATTACCAACAAAATGGACCCCCATAAAGTTCTTAGGATTATTCTGATGATGACCATCAAATCTACACTCCAATGAGGTAAAGATCTTATCGTGATCTATAGTGTTTACATCAATGTTGGCGCTAATTGCTATTTTGTGTTTGTCCCATATCCGACGACATCCCAAAAACCTACGTACTCACTACAAGAAATTAATGTATCAATGTCATCGCGCACTATATATTCCTATTTACATCTAGTAATAACAATTATGTTACGTTGGTTAAGAAAAATCGGATAATAAGAACGATATTAAAAAAAAAAATTAAATTCTATTCTTTAGTTGTTTACTCACGTTCACACTGTCGCATAATATTATCCGTCATCGCCTTCTAAACATGCATCTATTAAGGATTTATTCTTTTGAACTCAAACCACTTACAAAGTACATATCTAATCCAAAACAAGTAAAAGATCTAACTAAATAAATTTTTAAAAATCAAGAATGGATGCGAATCTCACACGATAAGGATGTAAAATCAATTCTCCTAGCGGTATGTTTTGACTCTTTTTCTTGAAAAGAGGCTATGAACTGAGGGAAGTCACCTTGTATTTGGCTTTCTCAATTGGGTAAATAATAAAGAGGAAGAGGGTTAAAAGAAAAACATAAAAACAAGTGTGATTAACGGGAGTTGGGATCTGAAACCTGAGATTAAAGAAATAATATTTAAGCTTGGCCTCTGAATTTTGGACATGCAATGCAACTTTTGTTGTCCAATTAGGTGGTATTATCCCCTTTCTATGGGCTACCAGCCAAGCCGTCCTCTTTAGTTGTATTGCTTTTCTTTTTAGTGGCAGCACATGCGCGGCTCGAGATGAGTGAACAGTTATAACACAAACTTTCACCACCTTCATTGGTTGATCAAAATATTGACATACATAGGTAAACCCAAATTCATTGTCTAAGACTCAGACATGACATCACTCATATAGAGTCGTTCTAGAACCAGACTCTCACAATTTGAAATGAAATAATGTTATTTGTTAACCCAAAAAAATGAACTCAACAGATATCGGGCCCACTCTTGCCAAATCAAGTGTGGTTTCGACTTGTTTTTTCCGGAATAACGATGGTAAATGGGCAAAAATGGACGCGGGAGGCACTTACGGCGAGAGATAAAGATGTTCAAGCTTCGACGGTGTGAAACGAAGGCGATCGCACTAACAATGATCGTCGGACTTTAATCACAATGATCTACGTTACACTCAACAAGATATGTGGAATGATAGATAAAAACGTGTATTGAAGTCACTAAGTTGTCTATTGAAATTAGTGTTCAACAAGATTGTAAAGATGACCAATGCAAATTCTACTAAGTGTTTGTATAGATTTCTCAAGAGTTCAAGTATATATATTTCTAGTCTCTGATTGTAAAGAAGCCCCCCAAAGAACCCCTATTACTTACAAAGAGAACCTATTTATACTGCCCTGACCTACGTGGTGGTTGTTGGATCAAGACCACGTGGTCTCATATCTTACATTGGAGCGTCACATCATTGTTCATTCTTACAATTAATACATTGATAAGGGGTTAATCACTAGGCTGACATACTGACAAATTTTATTACAAGTTCTATATCAATCACTTCTAAAAGATCATCAAATCTATTGCGTGGGACAGCATCAGCTCCATGGACTTTTGGATGGTTTGAGAGCATCGGTGAGCTTCAAAATGCCTCAGTCTAAGTTGTGGTGCTTCTTCCATGGGGTAGGGGCTCAGCATGTGCCTCGGGATTTCACATAAATGACTTCGGTCTTTGTTTAACTTCTTCATTCTTTGACCTTGCGAACCTTCCTTTGACTTTCCTGCCGACTGTCTATCTACGTGGCTTACCACATGGCGTCTTCATTTTGAGCTTCGAAAGCGAAGCGTAACTTTATTTATAATGAAAACTACATATAGTCGTCTTATGTGGCATGCATATGAAAGTTTGTTAAACTATCGGTATCCGTCGTATATGGCATATACATAACAGTTTGTTTTTTGCTACCATATGTATGCCGGTAGGAAGACTATTGACAATCTTCACTACGAATAGCATTACTCTTTGAAATGGTATGGTTCGTCATGAACTTGGATCTAATCTATATTGTCATTTTGACAATTCATATGAAATTTATATAGATCGATCGTGCATATCTATGACTAGTTAACTAGTTCTTCTTTGCAATAACTAATTTTTCAAGGGCTCATATTGGCTCAAGTAAGATTGATAAATGCAAACCCGTGATAAATATTTTGTCTACTTTCTCGAACGTATTGGTGCAGATTTTCAGAGTGATGAAGTTTTTCTTGTTTTATTCAGTCCAAAATAATGGTGAAGAGCACAGGTCACTCTCTCAGACAGGAAAACTTTTAGTTTTGTCCGAATTGTTTTTATTTGTGAAAATGAAACAAGATATTGCTATTGGGGAAAGAAATAAAGTAGAACCGGATTGGATAGAGGAAGTGGAACAACGCGGATGGAATTGACCATCCACTCCTGGAAAAGTAAGAATCCGGACATGAAAAGCATGCCAACTTTGTCTGTCCATGTAAAGTGGTCGAAATGGAACCAAACTGATGCTAAAGGAATAATATTGTGTGGAATACTGGTGTTAAAGCATTAATTTAGATGATTTTATATGAAAGACTTGAGACAAAAATAAAATAAAATTGTTCATGAATAGGGTCTTTTTGACAATTGCTTTTTTTACCCTTTTTTATCAAACCTACAGCCAACTGTGAGAGAATTAGTCCAACTTTGCGGCTGCCAACGGCTTAATTTCTACTCCCAATGGATAGAATTCTGCTGAAAAGCAGAAACAGACATGCTCTTAATTGGCGTTTGAAAATTAATTTTTAAAAGAGTTTTCTTTTTTGAGAAAACTTTTAGATTTTAGCTTCATCTAACTAGAAGAAGCGTTTCTATAAGATTAACTAATAGGGGTCTGAAGGTAACTATTAGATCTCAAAAGCTCCTTTTGAATTCTCAACAGTTATGGCAAAACGAGGCCTTAATTGTACTTCTCATTTAGTATCACTTAGTCTCAACTAAACTAGTATTTATTATTTAACACTAACGTTGCTAAATAGTATTGCTCGACTGCTATTGATTATGAGTTTAGATGTCAATTAAGTAGCATTAAAAAGAGTGAACCTGATATGGGTTCCATTTAAAAGGTTCAATTCAATTAATTAACACTATGGCCAATGACAATCAATAACCTAGATAAACGACACCACCCTCGACCGTGTAATGGACAAAATATTCACTCTTAGTGTTACTTAAGGGTTGTTCGATGAAGCTTTTGATAAAATTTGATTAAACGTGTGGTTAAAAAGTTGATAAAAATTATGAATCCTATAAAATGTATGATTAAAGTTAATTATTGACTTTGTTATACCACATGATGTTTTGGTTGAATAAGCAAGTTTACCACCAAAAAAAAAAAAAAAACAGCCCTTCAAGCATGTGGATTTCCAATAATAAGTGTTGTGTGCTAAAACATAATGCTAATTTTATTTCATCACTTTCGTGTTGATCCAATCTCTATGATTGATTCTGTAGATTGAAAATTATAGAGTGAAAGATAAATTATTATGGAAATTTGTCAAAGAATAACTACCAAAAATGTCTAATTAAGATAAAGCGTATTAGTTAGAACTACTTACCATGTATACTCAAAAATGGAAAATAACCAATAATACTCCCCCTTGTGGATGTCAACATATAGCATTATCCACAATCTACCTATTATTGCGGTTTGATCTCAAGTAAATTAAAAAAAAAAAACGATAGTCTGATTACATAGTAAAGTCGAAATGAAAAATTCCTGAAAACTAACGAGAGCAAGTTAATTTTACTCAAAATTAATTTTTGAATAATGATACTTTGCCAGATGCAGCGACGAAGAGATTTGATTATGCGTAAAAATTAATCGCGTTTAAGACATTTTAATAAAGAAATGTCATATGACATTATGCCAATCATTATTTTAAATTTTTTGTTCGCGTAGCATTATTCGTAAATTTTTAACAAGTTTTTAATCCCAATTCGACTTGATTTCACCTTATTGTCTCGACCAATCCATTTTTTTTTTAAATATAAAATCTGAATCAACTTTCTCTTTTTGATTAATTACTTTTTCCCAACAATTTAACTGGATTGAATGATAACTGCGGCTGGAGTGGTGAAGTAGGAGAAATATCCACAAAAATAAAAGGCCAAAAAGAAAGTGAGCGAAAAAGACATCTTCTTCCATGCCAAGTAAAGGCGCATACATCATCACATGGGTTGCAACCTCCAACTTTTACACGCGTCGTTACCCGATACTCTCGGATGGGACCACTTATTCTATCCATTACTTACACATTCTCACTTACTCACTCTCTCTTCTCATTGACTCACACCCCACCCAGCCCCTTCTTAATTTTCACGGTAGCCGCCAATCCCTGCACGTATATCTCACGCGCCCCATTATTCCAGGAGAGAATTAGTAATTTTTTTAAAAATGTGTAATTAAAAAAAAAATTGAATTTGTATTTAATATTATTTTATTAAAAAATGTATGATTAATAAGAAAAATGAATTATAATTTAATGAGATCGCTTCTCTGTTTTCTATGAGGGACCAACTTCATCTAAAAGTTCTTTTCAAAAAATTTAAAAAATTCCGTCTAACGAGCCCATAATACGTGCGTATATCAAGATTTTAACTTATTTAACTTTTGATGAGATGTTTGGTTTGACATTAAGCCCCTGTTTGACACCCATTTTTAATCTCATTCTCATTTTTCTACAGTACTCATTTTTAACAACACATTTTCTAAATAAAATAATATTACACATAAACCCAAAAATTCTTTTTACTTTTTAACCACATATTCTTTACATCAATCACTATTTAAAAACTCATTCTTCAAAAGAATGGGTATCAAACACCCACTAATTGGCAAGGCGAGTGATGGAATGGTAACACGTGGTAGAAGCTGGACAGTTCATTCGGACCCCGCGCAGCACCATGGGGGAATTGATTGGGTTCAGTTTCTGAGTTGATATCACTACCTTTTTTGATGCACCAGTAGTTATAGTTTCAACTTTAAAACATCAAATTTTCAAAATTGAGAATTGGATCGTGACAATGCACCCAGCTAGCAGCAGCTATACTTAGGCGTGGACTTGCTTGCTTCTAGAAATGGGTTATACTTATTTCTATTTCAAGTTGGCTGCTATCTTAAGCAACAAGGATAAGACTGAGCTTTAGGAATTAACTATAAGGTTAACATTGATTCAAGTAAACAATGCAATGAGGGGTGACAAAAGGATAAGAACGACTAGATTGGAGTACATATATATATATATTTTTAATCCCTCCTTCTGTTATTTAATTCTTTCTATGGTACAGATTTAACAAAACTCAAGAAATGTTTAACTAAGCTTTTGACAAAAGTTTTAATTAATAGATTTTGTGAGAAAATCGGTAGGTATACGCTCTGATACCAGTTTGTTATAATATGAGGATAGATATGTGACACAATATGAAGTAAATATCACAAATGCACAGGAACAAAAATTAATTGACAGATGAAATGATAATTCACTAACATATGGAGAAAGAATACAAAGATTTTAACTCCTTCGAGGGTTGCCGAGTTGGTGGAGCGAATAAACGTGGAGACCGAAGGTCACGAGTTCGAATCCCCTACCAATACTACCTCGGTCGAGACCGTCGCATCGGGCGTGCGATTTATTTCTCATGTGTGGTTTGTGGGCTACTGCACATGGAGCGATATTTATCCAATGCGCACTCACGGATAGCAGCTGCGGATTCCTACATCAACAAAAAAAAAAAAGAATACAAAGATTTTGTGCTTACAAATTTGTCTAACTCGTCTAGTCACAATGAAGAATAAACTATATATAAAGAATATTTCAAACCCTAGAAATATAGTTATAGATGAAAAGAATGCTGAAAACGCGTCAAAAACGAGAATCAAGTCACTTCGAGAGTGGCTCTCCATGCCCACAACCAATGCAAATTGACCTTATTATTATGTGAGTCTTTTCTCCTGAATTTTTTATGTTGAGCGTGATGCTCCCGTCTACCTAATATGGATCGAATTGAACCAAGCTCATTTTTATGGTGTTTGTGGGGCCTCCGCTTAGTTCGGTTGAATTTACCCAACTTACATCCTACGGTGTATGTTAAGTCGTTTTTACTCTAATATTCTAAGCATATTTTTACTGACTAAAGGACCCCTCATACAAGCTTACATAATATAATATATATTTTTAAGGTTGAAAAAGAGAAAATTTTAAAAGTGAAAGTATAAAAATGTGTGCACCTAATATGTGACCATCTCACACATTTCCTCGACGGAGGGGAGAGATTCTCATGAGTGGGAAAATTAATTATAATTCTGTCCACTTTTTTCAAAATAATCAATTATTTTTATTTTTATTTTTCGTTGACGTCGAAACTGGCAACCGCTACCCGTGAGTGCACATTGGGTAAATCTCGCTCCATGTACAGTAGCCTGCAAACAAAATAAGGGGATATCGTTTAATGTCACGTAAAATGGGATTAAAATCCTAGTGGAGCTAAACAGTATTACTCATTATTATTTAATAAAAAAGTGAGGATCGGAAAAGATGCGCATGATAAGCGGAGGATTCCTTGACGTTTATGCTTTTGATGAATTGCTTTTGCTTATTTTATGGCTCAATTTGGCTAAACTTTTTATAAATTAATCAAAATTAATTAAAAAAAATTAGTGCCATGTTTACCCCGACAACTAGAACTCATGTTTCCCATCTTCAAACGATGCTAAACAGCTAATCAAGATTAAATTTGTGTTAAAAAAATCACACTAGTGGCTAATCACTCTTATTTTCTTGATCGTGTTGAATTAATAATATGCTAAGCATGTATTTCATTCGTTGGAGAATACTTTATCGTACGTCTTCATATTTTTCGGGAAAATTGATCGGTGGTCCTTCGAGTAATACACTCATTTTATTTGACAACTAGTCGTTACGGGAATAATCTTTATTTTTCACTTTTCAATATTTTATAAAGTAATTTAAGTAGCCAATTGAGATCCCGTGAATGTGTAATTCATGTTCTTTAGTTTGCAGCTTTGTACC